>JAQBSW010002554.1:0-100917 GCA_029291075.1 Eudiplozoon nipponicum | reverse complement strand
GTCTAATTTATCCGGATTCATGGATTCGAATGATTTTAGGAGACCACAGAATGTACGATACCAATGATTCCATTGTTTTGCTGTATCTGGTGCACTAGGTTCAACATCAAATCTTTCTGGTCTGAGTAGGCGTTCCATGATTGGGTTATATGATGAATAAATTGTTCTGAATCACAGTAACAAGCACAGCAAACGGGCAGAGTGAGTCGAAATATTAGAAGAAAGAGTTGCCTAAAATATTCGGCTTTATTCATCATATAATGCAGATATACATGCTAAAAGACAAAGCAAAACATGTTAGTATACGAACGGTGTGAATATAAATGTGTGTACAAATAAACAATCATATCAGTATAGGACCCACTCGTCTGCCGAGATGGGGTCCTCGTGCGCATCATAGTTCTTGGTTAGAAACCCTTAGCGATATGGCATCGAATCGAGCTCAGTGGCGATCTTGTTGCAGATGTCTAGTAGAGTCATCGAAACTTTTTTTCTTAGTATGGCAAAGTTAGCTGCGAAGTTTGGTTTGTTTATGACGTGATACAGTGAAATCCGCAAGGAAGCTGTGTTGCTGATGTCGCCTTGCCCGAATGCTAACTTGGCTATAATGGTGTTGTGGAGAGGTTTAGTATGCCTCATTTCTGTGAGTTATCCTGATAAATTTACTCATAGTAGCAAGGTTTTCCTTCTCTCTCTACCCCTCTCCCTCTCTCGTAAACCTCAATAATAGTTTGTCTAAATTCACTTATATACTTTTTTCACTCCTTATTCTTATATGGCAGTGAAACATTAGTCACTTGACTTTTGTGTGGCTGGACATGATGATGACGATGATGATGATTATTATTTAGCATTTGTGTATAAATCTTGGCAATAATAATTCCCAATTGACGGTGTTAATAATGCTCGTGTACGCATAGACATGATGCAGCCAACGTTTACAGTCAGGCACATTGTATGCGTGATTACTGGATGTGAGAGCCGTATATCCAATTTTGATTTATTTAAATATGCATGCATTGCGATTTGATTCTCATTAGTCAGCTTGCTGTCGTGTTCTGATGACGATCAAGGAATGTCTAAATGCGTCAGTACGTGTGACTGACGGTAGTATTGCTATGTTGTTCGACGAATAGTTAAAAACAATGCCATTTGTGCTTATGTCAAGTTCGCAAACTTGATTTAAAGAAATGCTATCACTACTCGTGCAATCAATGATTGCTTAATTCTGCACTGAACTATGCGTGCTATTAGATTTTTGAGCCCGTTGAAGTTTATCTTGGAATGCAAGTTTATTGTGCTGCATGGTCTTTATCGATGTCGTAACTAATAAGTTTCGGTCGCGAAATTGCTAGTCTGCATCTGCTACGCTTCTCGCCATCAAATGGAGCTTTTGTAGGTAGCCTAACGAGCGGGATGTGTTGGCGGCGGTCAGACCGTGCAGTAAGCCACGGATTACTTTACTTTACTTTACTGCGGCTGACTCCTTTTGGAGGATAAGCCGGCTCCATAGAAATCCCGGATTATACCTCTCCATGCCGGGCGGTTGGCAGCCATTTCGGAACATCGAACATTCCAACACCCGAAATAAATAGGTGTTTTCGCGCTGATACAGAGCGCGTCGCTTGCCGGGGACGCCGTAGCATGAACGGTATTTGTGACATTTCATGGAGTTTCTTGGGAATTTGGTACAAGTGGTGTTCCCTCACCACTCGGCTTTTTGATCGAGGACGCACCTCTAGCCTTTGCACATCCAAGCGCAGTCTGCAAGGCAGCAGTAAGTTGCATGGTTGCCGGTGGCTGTTGAGAGCTCATTCGCCATTCGGAAGTACGGGGTACTGTCCAGGAGTCCATGTAATCCTGTGGCTGTTGAACCCTTTTGTGGCGGGGAACACACGCCGAGTCATGGTGCCGTCGTCGGGCTCATGTGGTATTTTATAGGAGATCCGATTGCCGGTCTGAAATCCACCACGCCCTGGTGACACCACCGCCATAGCCCCGTTAGCCCATGTACGATTGGCCATCGAGACATGGTTGACACCGTCGTACCGCGTTGAGGAGGGGATGGCCTTTTCTATGTTCGAAAGTGATAGCACATAAAACGGCGGTCAAATTGAAATAGCGGGCGCGCAAAATTTACCCCTTATTTATTTCTCTGCTACTCCAGAATGGATGAACCTAGAGTTTTACGTCAACCAATAATACTATTTAGAGAACTACATTTTTTTCTATTTTGTGTAAAATTTACTAAGTTGGCCGGACAATGTCTGCTTTTGTTGCTCATTTCTCAAGCCCTAGTAGCATCAACGGGTTCAGCGATATATTTGGCTCCGTGTTCAGTAAAGTACGTTGGCGTTATAATATTATTTTGCATAACTTGCTTCAAGAATAACATCTGAAAACCTTTGTTTGGGGCGATCCGCCTAGTGTTAGTATTGATCCCAAGTGAACGATAATATTGCCACCTGACCATTTGTCTGCGTTCAGCACGATTTTGCGCTTCATGTCCATTTTTAATGCATTCATTTTCGAATTGTAACCTGATGACGCTTACTTAGAGCAGTGGATGACTCTTAACCTCGACTGGCGTCTCTAATGGCTTGCCAGCAACGTAAATTTACTCGCTTACTGCATGCGGACCACATTCATCAATTTTAACTCAGAGGAATATTTCAGGAAACTCAGCAGAGACTATATCGATATCATGGCACAACGAGAGTACCATCACATTCTTCTCATAGCTTGCTTCAATCGTAAAAGACAAAAATACCAATTTACACCGACAATCAATTTGGCTTAAACGGCATTAGTTAGAAATTTTTTTGAAATTTGATTGCGGAGTGCCAGCTTCATAATTTACAAGGCCGCGTTTTGCGTACGCGTGTAGTATCTTTGCACGGACAGTTTCACAAAGGTCCGATTGATCAGAATTTCCAATTTCGTTTTGTCTTCGATCGGGCTGAGTTTGTATTCGTCCCAATGGAAATGCGGGTCTATCACATCTTTGTTTACTGACGACGTTTCCGAAAGTGAATCCCCTTTTTATCTTCAGGCCAATTTGTCTACTTATCATCATCATCATCATTTCCAGTCACACAAAAGTCAAGTGACTAATGTTTCACTGTCATATCCACAGCACAATACGCGATTACCACATTTGCTTAAATCTGCTATTGGGAGTATTGTGCCGTGGATATAAGAAGACAAATTAGTTAGAATTACCTGATATGAAATGATGCGCGTTTTAGAGTTTGAATTGTTTGTGAATAATCTTAAAAAACAAAGACGATTGGCCAGCTTATATGAATGTTGCAAATAGCAAACGCGACTTAAAACATATAATTGGTATACACATCTCGTTCGTGTTACAAATCCATTCTCCTTTCGCTCTCCAGCAATACCGAGGATAATGACAATGACCGCCGTTGATGCACCTTAGAGCAATTTAAACATCCATTTCAGTATCATTGTCGCCTTTTTGTGGTACTGGTCTTAAGATTATTGGCGATGGCTATAATTTCTGCACGCCGTTCAATTTTGTATAGTAAATCTCATCATGTGAATCATATAGCAACAAATATCAGAGCTTGCGTGGCTAGCATGCCTTTGACGCACCTTTTCAAAATACGACTTTAACAGATGGCGACCCAACTCAAATCGTAAGAATCAGTTTAGTAACCAGCTTAGAGATGGTATTTAGAGTGTGCTATCTTTCATGGTTCTGTATCATGGAGTAGTTGCCTTATCTTGCTTGATTTGAAGATTAACTTGATTCTTATAGAAGTTATGGCTCAAATGTTGTTTTCCTAGATTACGCTTGTGAACCATTCGTGGACTCTATCAATAAGATGGCCTAACACGTTGATCTACTTTCATTAGAATCTGGTTTTAGTCTATTTCAACAATATATGTACGTAAAAATATAGCTAAGTTTCCTGCACACAAATTTCCTGAAAAAATACTCTTCTTTGGCCGATTAAAACTGTCTCTTCACTGGGCTACTCGAGAAAAACGTAGAAGCGTAAATTAACTATAAGTGCACTTGTTTACTAATCATCGTCATCATGAAAAGTAATACAAAAGTCATTAGTAACTAATGTCTCACTGCCATAAAACTATAAGAAGAGAAACAAAATAACAATAAAATTCTTATAAATTATGACAAAAATAATAATTTACGCACAAAGATTATTAGTGAGATTTAAGAGAGAGAGAGAAATAGAATAACTAGTTTCTATGAATACATTGATCTAGGTAACACATAGACGTGAGACAAACTATATCTCTACAAAGCACCATTTGTGGCAAGGTAACATCAGCAGTAGTTCTTCCTTGCGGTTTTCATCGTATCACATCATGTACACAGTCAAATTCGCAGCTGACTCTGCCCACCTAAGACAAGGAAGTGGCGATGCCAACCAAGAACAATGATGCGGACGTGGACCCATTCTAGAAGATTAATGGATTCCATACTACCCAATTTGAATGTAGTTTTTTAAACTGTTTCTACTATATCAAAATCTGTCCACGTTTCTGACGCCAATCTAGCGTCGGTTGAGAGAATTATGTATCCTAATTGAAGTCTTATGAAAAACGTGTTCGAGACAATGCATTTAATGTAGCATTGGCCATTCCAAAATACGTCTACGGATGTAAGCTTTGGTTATTCTCTGTTTGTAACTTATATGTGCTATGCACATCAAGCAACGATGGTCGAATGCCTGTAAGCGTTTAAATTCTCTAATATGCCAAATATCATTATCATATAATAAAACTGTGCACATAGATGCATCGTAAATACGATCTTTGAGGCGGAGTGAAATACTCGCATTTCTTCATAAATGGCGAATGTTGACAAAAGATACTTTTGCTTTTGCGATTCGCATACCTTCTCAGACATTTCCTGAGTTATTGATAGAGCTGCCTATTATGTAAACCTGTCAAATATTTTCAGATTTTCGCTAGGCGGTCGCAGAGTTGAAATTAGTAGTGAATGATCCTGTAAAAGTATCTTACATTAGCGAGAGCGAATTTTATAGCAAAAGAGGACGATGACTGCTAATCTTTTCAAATTTGCCTATGCGGAAACTCGCTTGTCGTATAATAATAATATTAAATTTGTACGATGTTGATGTTTCAATTTATGCCAATTTAAAGAGTAATCTTATTAGTTTTTAGTATCTCTTTACAAGCTCTGCAATTTAACAGCCAGAAGTAATTTTTAAGCCGTAAATCAAATACAAGAAAATTTTTATGAAAACAAATTAAATCAGCATCATATACTGGTGGTTTACTAAATTCTAATTCAAGTGGGGGAGGTATTGCAAATGTACTAGCCTGGCCTCTTTTTATTAACTTATAGGTTTTGATACCCCTAAAAAATTGAGTGTCACACATTAGCAATCAATCCATTAAGTAACTAGTGTCCTCAATGATGCATATCTTATAATTTTTATATAATTTGTATTTATTGCAAATTACAACACTATTTTTCGTGCATTATTTTAGGAATCCTGAATATCAACCGACATTAATTTTGCGCTTATGCACCAATTTTAATCGGCGTCTATATTCGCACTGCGTAATTAATTACTTTCTTGACATTATTCTTTAATTTTTTAAATGCGTTTGCATCATTGTCACTGATTTTACAAATATGCTCTATTGACCGTGGCTGTAATTTAAAACTTTGTACAATCTGTCTCCTGCGGTAGGCTAGCTGGCAGACTCGCTTTTTATAATTCAAAACTATTGATTTTGGTAGAATTTTGTTGTTCCACAGTTTATCGGCTTATTGAAGTTCTTCATTATAACTAAATCTGTTTTACTTGCCTCTTTACGACAGGTGCGTTTCTGCTTATAGATATCATTATCGGTCGACTGCATTTCTATTTCACTGTCATAACCAGGCTTTGTGTGCGTTTTCAAGTACATTTGGCGTTTCTGTGGTTGGGATGTTTGTTGGCTGCTGTATATCAATCAGTGCGTCATGCTTAATTGCGTCTCTAATTTTATATACCTCGAGATAGCTCTTATAGTGCAGCTAAGTATAGGACGCAGGTCTGCGTCAAGTTTGAAAGTATTTTAATATTGCCTTCTCAGAAAAGCTGGTTCAAGTTGGATGACTTCGTTAACTCTTACTTTACTTTATTGCATGAGGCATTGGTGTACTTCGTAAAAAGTAAGTTCACGTAGAACCAAGAGACCTTGCAAACTTTATCATCAATTAAATGGTTAACCCGTTTTGAAATTTGTGTTGTGCTTAATAGCGCATCATTTTCATTTTCAGTGACAGGGCTAAAACTATAGAGAGGTATGCCTAACTTTTTTCAGAATTGTGCGATTTTATGCGTAGCACCGTTTCGACATAACTGAATTTATTCTGCACTAGGCAACAGATACTAATATTTTATGTGAACATTTCTCGTAGACGATAAAATGGTAATATTTCTTTTTATTTTCATTTAATGTTGACGTCTTGTGCTTTTCTCAATCATTTTCGTTTTTGGATTCTTCTCTTTAAAAAATTGCTTATTTATGCCAAAAATAAGTAGGACTATTTGCCTGCTTGCTCAGAACGTCGTGTGGCCGTTCTTGCGGAGAAACGTCATCTCTATCGAAAGCTAGTTAAAACACACTTTCCTGAGGATTCAATACCATCCGATTGGGGCACCTATGAACAGATTCAGAAAGATCTACGTCGAATGAATTTACTGCATCAGAAGAAAAGACTGCAGGAGGTAGTTATATTAGACGAGTTGCTTATAAATTTTAAATGTATTTCACTTTTTCAGCAGTTAGCTGGTTACCTTTACACGTACATTTTCAAATGGCTGCGGGAATGTTTGATGCTTGATGCCTAAGATCATATTAAACGAAGTCTTCCTAAACGTGAGCTTCATTAGAATCATTAGAATCATGTAATCTAAAAGTAATGGCTATTAAATCGGACAACTATATGACCAACTGGCTACACCAGAACTGTACTATGCACATTATAATGAAAATTATGCTTTATTATTTGGAAAATAGCGTCGCCAGTCTCTTTTCTCCGTATAATCTCTAAAAATAATGCTTCTTATCGCAGCAAATAAAGAAATGCATTGACCGAATCAGCCGTAGCATCTTAATCTGTCTACCTTTATTGCATACAGCGTCATTATAAAACTACAATTCTTACTGGAGCACGTTTGACGTAATGCTGACAGATTTTAGAGCAATAAACCTTGTCGCTTTACTGTGTTCATCAACAAATTTCAGCTGCGGCTCAGTCTACTCTTCGCATGTTGAGGCAATAATGTTAGATGCTTTACTTCTTGATTTCTACATAGTTAATTAATTTTTGGAACTGTTAACGTTAAAGCCCTGAAAAGAACCAATAGAGAATTTTGCAGATAATATTAACTAAGCTTCACCCGTCTTCTGGTGAGAAATTGATCGAGATTGAGACTGATTATTATCGATTAAATGAGGCAGATAATTAAATCCAAAATAATCTTGACAGTGGCATAAATACAAAGAGGAATGCCACTCATGCATATCAGACTATAAGGGAAGATCTGAAGAATTTTTCTCTTAATCTTAGAATAAAAAATTATCAGAGTTTAAAATTTAGGCTAATTTAATTATTGTTTTATTAACTTAAGAAATGTTTTTACTGTTCGTGTGCAAGGTGTGGGAAAATCGCAAAATTTTTGTTGTTGTTTCTATGACAAAATTTATTTCTACCTGATGAGGCTTAATATACTCAATATTGTTTGCTCGATAAAAGTGTTACGAATAATTGAAATTGTCTCAAACAGTCTGCAGATAAGGTGATAAATACGAGTGTTTGGATAAAAAGAAAATTCATTCACAAATTTTATTTTTTCTACATGTTAATGTACAGCTCGTAGCCACAGAATTTGACGGCAAGCTCTCTTGTTTCTCGTCGTTATCATGAGTGTAGCCAATACCAAACTAATATAATGTTTCATTTTATAAATAATAATAATTCATTCGATTCTACCACCAAAAGGACCTACTGATGACATTTGCAGTTTTAGCTTACCTACATCTGTTTTTGTTGAATTTTGCTTACTATTGTGATCAGCCCACCCATCAAGACAAGTACCAGATCCAGGGTCTCATGTCCTTGTCGATAAAACGATAGATGACTAACTATATTGGGATCAGTTTGAACAGTTTTATAAAAAGATGCCTTTGCTCAGTTTTAATCAGGTTAATTTCACTCCATAATCTATAGGTATTATCCAAAAAAAAGACTATCCAGCTAGTTTTGTCACGCCATCGCATCTAATGAAGTGCGCTTATTACATCGGCTGGATCATTAGTTGAGTAGGTCATTTCTATTTCCTACTCGCTAAGTTAATAAGAGAAGTTCAATGAATAGCTGGATTAGCAGAAGACGTAGCCTAAAAATCTTGTAATTGTACACTTAAGTTCAAGATATCGTTCAAGTGACCAAATCGATTCACAACCTCGCTTGCAATGGAATGTATATTAGTTCTCCGCTAATAACAGCATCTGACAATCAAGTTCGTTGTTTATTTCAGTTTTGCATTTTAACTTCAATCACCATGACATCCCAACATTACAGTTCTATCATACATGTTCGATGCTGTCTCTTTCCCTCCGATTAACAATTGGCACACTAGATGGGATAACCTATCCCGGAAATTTGAGATAGCTGCGATTCTTCTGAGGTAAGGGTCCGGTCTGCAATTTGATATATATATATATATATATATATATATATATAAAGTCCATCCCCTCCTCAACGTGGTACGACGGTGTCAACCATGTCTCGATGTCCGATCGTACATGGGCTAACGGGGCTATGGCGGTGGTGTCACCAGGGCGTGGTGGATTTCCGACCGGCAATCGGATCTCCTATAAAATACCACATGAGCCCGAAGACGGCACCATGACTCGGCGTGTGTTCCCCGCCACAAAAGGGTTCAACAGCCACAGGATTACATGGACTCCTGGACAGTACCCCGTACTTCCGAATGGCGAATGAGCTCTCAACAGCCACCGGCAACCATGCAACTTACTGCTGCCTTGCAGACTGCGCTTGGATGTGCAAAGGCTAGAGGTGCGTCCTCGATCAAAAAGCCGAGTGGTGAGGGGACACCACTTGTACCAAATTCCCAAGAAACTCCATGAAATGTCACAAATACCGTTCATGCTACGGCGTCCCCGGCAAGCGACACGCTCCGTATCAGCGCGAAAACACCTGTTTATTTCGGGTGTTGGAATGTTCGATGTTCCGAAATGGCTGCCAACCGCCCGGCATGGAGAGGTATAATCCGGGATTTCTATGGAGCCGGCTTATCCTCCAAAAGGAGTCAGCCGCAGTAAAGTAAAGTATATATATATATATATAGTTGTTGAGTGGGTTTTTTCATGTGCTCCATGCATATGCATTTTAGTTACTGAGAACAATTCTTTGTTTAAAATCATTAGTGAGTAAAAAATTAAAATACTAATAGAACTGTTTCGGAACGAGGTTACTGCATATGCTTAAATCTGCTATTGTGAGCACTGTACTATGAGTCCGATTGGTGGCCTGAATGTGATATTAGAAATTCCATATCGCAAAGTTGCCAGGCAATGAAGATTAGATCGTACCTCATTTCCAGTGGTTAGCATGAACGATGTCCAAGCCGTCGGATGAAAGAGACGAATCCGCACCCAGGCCAATAAGAAGACGAACTCGATGGCATACTTGAAAATGAGTATCAGTTGGATCTACGCGAGACTGATTTTGCAAAGCGACCACCCGCAAACGAAAATCGCGGAGATTAAAGTATATTTTACTGTCTGCCCTAATATCCGGTTTTAATACCTATTCTTTTATACTCACATGTATACTCGAAAATATCCACATCAGTACCCTCCCCCCCCACACACACACACACAAACCAATACACACATGTGTACTCTAAATTAAAGCGATATTTCTAGAATAAGTATAAAAAAACGCGTCTATCCGTGATATCTGGATTTTTTAAATTACTGTTACCGAGGCGTAGAAGGATCAACATAATTTTTCATTCTAATTGCAGTACTCGGTTCACCTAATCTCATTCTGTGTGCAATAGGTTATAAAGAGAGAAAGGTTAGTAAAACTTAATCAGAATATGGTCTATTAGCACCTATATTTATATTTTATTGATTATTATATGCATATAAATAGATATAATTTTTTATTAATTTTAATCTAATTATGACAATATTTATACACCAAACCTTATATAAATATATAACAATTTCTCTGTATATATATATATATATATATATATATATATATATATATATATATATATAGATTAATATAAATATGTTTATATACGTATATATATATATATATATATATATATATATATATATATATATATATATATATATGTCTATCTATGCACTGCGCAACCATTCAAAAAGTTTAAAAAAACTAAGTATGTTAAATAGATTTGAATAGATCTGTATCGAATGGAAGGCTAAATATGCCACAAGGTTTTTTCCAGTAAGTATGGTGTCAACCCTGAACATAGGACTGGAAATGAGGTCGCAAAAATTCGGAAAATCTGGTTCGAACGCCCTTTTCAGACAAAAAACTGATGGACTGCTTCTGAGTGAAGTGATCAATCGATTAAGGCCAAACAAAATCAGTGCACCTGGAAATGGAAAGGATTCAAGATTTTACCGACACACGAGTGCTATCAACTGTCTCGCTCAAGAAACCTGCGGGATAAAAACAAAAATCGAATGACGTGTTTATGACATGATAAAGTGGAACCGGCAAAGAAGCTGTATTGTTGACGTTGCCTTGCCTTAAAGCTGGCTTTGTGTTGAGGTTTAGTTTGCCTCACTCATGTGAGTTATCTAGATATACTCATAGTAACTAGGTACTCTCTTTCTTTGTAAATGTCACTTATAATTTTGACGTCATATTTATATGACACTGAAATATTAGTTAATATTGGATTTTATATGGTTGTGCATGATGAGAAGGTGCAATTGGAATTTATGCATGCGAAAAACGTGACCGAGCCAACGTTGTTGATCAAGCGTAATTTTTTTCTAACGAGGAGCACTTGTTTTCCGATCGAAAATTACGTCTAAGCATTTCAGCGTTGGTTATTCGATGCTGGTAATCCACATATGTTATGCTTCTTAAACAGCAACGGTCGAATGCCCTTAAGCGTTTTTAATCTTCAACTCTAAGGGCCAAAACTAAAAAAACTGTACGTACATATGCATTGTAACGAAAACCTTTATGGCTGAGTGAAATACGCTCGAAGGTTGTAGAAAATTGTTCTTGCTCTCGCGATTCTCATATTTATCTCTTCAGAAATATTGCCCGAGCTATTTATAGAGGTGCCAAGGTATGTAAGCGTACCAACTACATCCAACGCTTCACTTTTCAACCGCAGAGTTGGATTGAATTGTGAGTGACTGTACAAGGATCTTATATTTAGAGGGTGCAAATTTCATACCAAAAGACGAAACAACGAGTTTTAATCTATCCAAGGTGGCTTAAGGAGTATCGCGATTTTGGAATAAAAATACAGTATCGTCTGCATAGTCAACATAGACTAATTTTCTACCCGGAAGAACTTTCACCCCAGTCGCCTGAACGTATGGAAGTGTTTCTCATAATATCGTGTATATAAAATTAAACAAAATGTGGAATGTGAACAGCGTAGATGGATACGGCTACCGGTATTAAAGTTGCGTTTGAATTCGTTGTAGACCGTATAGAGCGCGTATAATACTGTCAATTTTTGTAAAATTCACCCTTGAAGTCTAGAAAGACAGTTATTATGAGACGGCGATGTACATGTCGCTGTTCCAGTATTAACCTTAAGTTAAATATATTGTCTGTAAAACCTCATCCAGTTTGGAATCCTGTTTGTTCTTCTCTAATATGGGATTCACGCGAAGCGCTTAGAAGACTCAATGATTATTTCTACGAGAATCTACAGTGCCACATACAGTAGTATCTGTATTGTGCATAGTTAAAGTTTGTGCTACTTTACCATAATCTATGTTCCACGCAGCTATCCAACAATCGCTCACCGTTATCGTTTCGCATCGAGCTTAAAGTGTGTTTTTTTATCTAAAATGATTTCTGCGTTACTTGAGCGCCCAACTTGAGAATTCATGTCACCCATGACCAAAACTATATCTGAACTTCTTGTTCTGTTTAGTAACGTAGTTGATATATATATATATATATATATATATATATGGAATGGAAGAATACTAATATATAGCTCCAAATCTTATCTAGTGTGTCTTCGGTGGTGTAGAGAATGAGCTGTCGGACTGAAGCAAAATTTCCACGGTTCGAGCCCAGGCCGTGATAATTATTGAAGCAATAAGGTTGAAAGCTGTCTAGTTTATGCATTGTATTTTTTATTTTTTGCTACGCTGAACTTATATTGGCGCCATATATATATATATATATATATATATATATATATATATATATATATATATATATATATAGTGTTGCCATCCACCTAAATAGTAATTTTTCTTCCTATATATATATATATATATATATATATATATATATATGATATTGGAGAATTTAATTCTGGTCTATTATTAAAAGAAACGTTTGCCTTTTAATGATATATTTTGAAATTATTATTTGCAACAGATTTTTGAGCATGTCTTATTTGTATGGTCTGTGAGGCATCCCGCAAGTGGGTATGTGCAAGGCATCAATGATTTATTGACTCCGTTCTTCGTTGTGTTTCTGGCTGAATATATTCGTGTTGGTGAGTCTTGCACATATCGTTTATCCTATTTTTCACCGACATTATGATGCTAAATTCCTTGGGCAAATGCCCGTCTTGTACCGTAATCTAATTACAGTAATTACTTTATACAAGTTTGCGATCTTGATATAGATACCTGATACATTATGTGCACACGATTGTCAATTTAAATAAACTAAATATTGTACAGTGTAGGGAATGCAATTCATCAAAGTAGACCGATTTCGTCCTTATTTGGAACTCTTCACGTATTGAATAGAATTTGCCGCAAACGGCACTCGAATCTACTACATTTGCTTCGGAATCTGGTGCTCTAACCATTGGGCTACCCTACCGCACACCAAAAACACTTCTCAATTATATGCTCACTAATTTTTTTTAGTTATCCTTTCATTTATAAGGAGCCTATATGGCATCATTTGAGACCTGAAGTTCCAACTAACCGTCCGTAGTCTGTCCTTATAGAACACATACCACACTACTTGAAGAAGTTTTATTGAAATTATCATATTGAGTGCGCAGGCGGTCATAACAATTACTTTAATCATATTTGTGATCTTGAAAAAAATACCTGACTCATTATATACATACAGTTGTCAGTATAATCATCATGCACAGCCTAATAAAAGCCATATAACCATAAGAAGCGAACATTGTAATTCGTATTGTTCACGGTTATACGTGGGCTGTAAAAGAACACTAGGTCGCCCATCCCTTGTGAGGGTGGCTTGTATTCGGAGTTTTCCTTCTAGTTTGTAGGCCAACGAAGGCTAATGAGCACTATCTGCCCAGATGCCAGTGGCCAAAGTTTCTTTCAGCAGCCGAAAGTTTTCCTTCGCGTCTGGCATGCTTGCACTCATTCAGTCACTACACATTTAACAATTTACTGCGCAGTTAGACAAAACTCGAGGCTCACGGGAAACTGGATGATGGCTGCGTTCCTCTTCGTCTTTTGCACACATGCGACTCCATTTACTGAGATATTTGGTAGCGGAACTTGGCATCATTCAAACTACATGCATGTATTTAACCAGTCGTCGAACAACATGGCAATACTACTACCAGTCGCACGCACTGACGCCTTTCGACCTTCCATGATCATCATCAGAGTACGACGACAGACTGACTAGCGAGCATCAAATCGCGATTCATATATGAAAAAGCGAAATTAGATATGCAGCTCGCATCTCTTGTAGTTTCGCATATATTGTACTTAAAATGTCGGCTGCACAATTTCTATGAATTTATGAACACTAACTGATTGCAGCTTTCGCCACAAATATATATTTTCGCAATAAAATGAAACAATAACTGATTGTTCTGGTGGTGGTAACAGTTTGTCGTCGTACTCTGATGATAATCATGGAAGGTCGAAGCGCGTCAGTGCGTTGAGCCTGCCGGTAGTTTTGCTATGTTGTTCGACGATTGATTAAATGCAATTTGATTGGTGTTTACTTCAAGCTCGCAAACTTGATTTAAAGAATTATTATCACCACCTGCGCAATCAATTATTGTTAAATTCATGTATGTATTATAGTACGTATGTATTTCTGAATAAAGATTTCTATGCTTATGTGTCTAAACGCATGTGTGTATGCATTTATGTAAGTTTATATCTGTACGAATGTACCTACATATGTGCATATGCATATAAAGTATGTATTAGTATATTTCTACATTTGTGTATATAATGTATGTATGTGTATGCGTTCATACATATATGTGTGTATATGCAGTTATATGCGTATGCCTGTTACGACATTGTGCTACACATTCTTTGAACAAATATATAGTGGTTAAAGGGCGTAATACCGGCTCCTACTGATGAGTCGGCAGTAAGCACGAAACGAATGTGCATGAGTATATACTTTCCGTTCATGCTGTCTTTGGTATATCCTTCTGGTTACAACTGGACTAATTTGTTACTAGGTTCGCAAAACCTAATACATACTTGCATAAATATTAGCTCTCCGCAACAAACAGTACTTAACTGTTATATATTGAATTGAATGATGTCATGCTTACCGCGAAATGTGATAACTGATATCGATCAAGGCCAGAGTGTATGGATTTACTGGAGTAACAGGTGTTCAGAAATTGTTGTAATTCTCAATTTCGGTGAACTATAGCATAAATTGATATCCATCAGGTTGGTATCATGTATCGACTCGGAAACCATAGTGTTAGTACAATGTACCTTTTCGGTACAATAATGTTGGTATCGGTTACTAACACAATAGACATAGTGTTAGTATCCTTTACAAACTCATATATATTATATAGTGTGAGTTAGCGTTGAAGTCGCATTGTCGTAGAATTTATATGATGTTAGCTTTACTATTGCAGGTTTACACATGCGTCTAGGAGATTGTACCGTCCTATTATTGCACATTCTTCGACCAAATATATAGTGGTTAAAGGGCGTAATACCGGCTCCTACTGATGAGTCGCCAGTAAACACGAAACGAATGTGTATGAGATTATACTTTTCGTTCATGATGCCTTTGGTTTATCCTTCTGGTCACAACTGAACTAATTTGTTACTAGGTTCGAACACCTAATACATACTTGCATATATATTAGTTCTTCGCAACAAACAGTATTTAATTGTGCTACACTTTTGATTGTACAACATTAGTTATCATGAAAATGGCGTCGATGACGATGATGATGATGATGATGATGCCTGTGGTAGTATTAGTGAAGATAACGAATATGATGGTGACGATTAACATGATAATAATAATGATCATTATTGGAGCGATAATATGGATAGGGCTGAGGGTAAATTTTTTGCTTTTGATTCTTGGTAAATTAGTGTAGCCGTTTCACCTAAACTCACGATTGTATGCGATCGAAGCCGGTTTTATTGCGTTGTCCTGACTAGTGAAATATATTCCTATTACTTGCTTTGATTCATATTTTATTTCCTATCATTGTTGATGCTTTTAGTAGATGTGTATCGTGGAACGACGCTAGATTTGTTTTCGAACTAGTAAACTATCGTTAAATAGTTCCTTTAAAATGTTGCTGCTCTCAAATAGTGTAAGTTGACGTTTTTCGTTTCTGTTTGACACACTTTAGAATAATGTATGGTTTTATGATAGAATTATACATATTTTACAATGATTTCACGTGTAAAGACCATTACTTAAATGGCATCCGATAGCCATAGTATATGTGGATTTCTATCGCTCAACAACCATTAACTTAATAATGTTTTAATTAGCGAAAATATTCGCATCATACTTCGACAACATAACCTAGCGAAGGCAATCAGTTATGCGATTATATTCTGAAACAATTGAAACGTTCTACAATAAGTATTTTAGATAATTAGTTCATTTATCGATTATTCTAGTATAACATTGTTTTAGATCAATTTCGTCCTTTTATGTTGACCTTTGATGGTGTATGCGTTATGCCGATTATTTTTCATGTTCCTGCGTGCAGAAAACGACTATTCTTAACTTTTAGGTTTTATAATACTCGGATGAGAATCAAATTCACAACTAAATTCAATAAATGACTTTTTCCACCATCCCTATCTTTATAGATAACAAGCTATGCCACATATACCCTACGGCAGTTTGTTATAACTCAGATGAAGATTAAGATTTCAAACTATACTATTCTAGAAGTACCTTGAGAAATTTAGTTAAATTAGTAAGGCCTTCTGCCGGGAGTTCCCTGCACGTGAGAGCTTATATTCTGCTCAGGTAGTAAGAACATTGCGTTGCCAGTGGCCTTCCGTTAGGTGTTCTTGAATCTCATTTGCGTCAGCACGTCCGTCTATATTTAAATAAAGCATTCCTGTCGCGCAACATGTTTCTTTTAAATCTTATTTAGGTACTGCCATATTAGTTGTAAAATTAGCTAGTAGAACGGCTGATCCACCATTCGTCAGATGGAAAGTTTCTGCTTACTGAAAATGAACCAAACGTTATCTATTCTATATACTTAAAAATATTATCCATATCAATAATCTCAACTTAGTTTGAGAAGTAATACCAGTTTACTATTGTGATGAAATATATATACATGTTAAGCTTAAATTTGTTTTATTTTGCCAAAACAGATTTGAACACTTCTGGTGAATTAAGCCTTAGTGAGGAACCCTCAGACGATATTTTAGACGACGTCGAGGCTGATGTTTTTTGGTGTGTTTCGCGACTTTTAGACAGCATTCAGGATAACTATACTTTTGCGCAGCCGGGAATTCAGCATAACCTGTGTCATTTGGCCAGCCTTGTCGAAAGAGTGGACAGCAGTCTGCACAAACATTTGACATGTAATGGCGTCGAATACCTACAGTTCGCCTTTAGGTGGATGAATAACCTTCTCACTAGAGAGCTACCCTTGAGGTGTAGTATACGCTTGTGGGACACATATATGGTGAGCTGATTGTTCTTGTTTCCACTAAACTTACCACCGGCATTATAATACTTGTTATACCAGTAACATCAATCGCACAATAGTTATATATATATATATATATATATATATATATATATATATATATATATATATAGCATGACTATGGTCAAAGTACATTAGTTTCAGTTTTCTAGTCTTGGTTGTAGCACGGCTAATGTTTAGAATCATTTTGTTCCTGTATGTACAGAATACTCTTCAGTTTATCGATATGAATACTGCCCATTTAGGTCAGTTATTTTCGTTTTTAAATTATTGCCAACATCATTAAAAATTGATTTTCATTGCAAAAATGTGATCAGCACTCCAAAGGCTATTTGATTATAAAATGATTATATATTCAATAAATGACGGTTGTGGTATCATGTAAACCTGGTTTTCTTACTGGGTTCATCGAGTAGATCAACTAGCTGATCAATTAGCATTTTCGGAAGTTATTGTGCTGATTTAATAAAATCTCGCTTCAATTATCGAATTAATTACGCGAAATCTATAAAATCTAATTGAATTATCAGTCGGAGATACGACGGCCTACGTTAAGAGTGGTAATTGCATTCAAGCTCAGAACAAAATTTGAAGATAAAAGGCACCGTTTGGTCAACTTATCGTCAAGCAAATGATTTTCTGGTATCTGCGTTCAATTTGCTCGCACAAAGTCGCTTGCACGAAGTCCGCAACTTTTCGAGGTGAACTATTCTGTTCAAGCTAGTGGCTCAACAGGTACTCATCTCGAATTCAAGGCTGAGTGTGCACTAACATTAGTCGTTGAAGTCATCACAAATCCATTAGTTTATTACACACGCCCTTCGTGAGGATGTTCCTCGTCGCATCCTCTCACGGTCCCAGTTCACTCCTTGCACCGCCAACACCAAATCATATACAGATCTGCGTCCGTAACACATGCAAGTCGTTAACAGTCATCTCGGCGTACTCCAGTTGTCACTCCAAAGATGTTGTGTATGAACCATCGTAAATTTGTATATGCTACCAGAAATTCCATACGTACTAGCCGTGTTGACACTACGTGAATTTCTCGATGGCCCAAGAATTGAGATAAGATTCACGGACAGAAGAGTACAGAGGACGTATGGCCGATGCGTATTACTTCTGTCAATTAATAAACCGTGTTGTTAATTTTTGTCGCCAATCCACTCTCGTGGATTGCGCTTGTGATAGTAATTAAGAACAAGAACCGTCATCATGTCACGAGTCAACGAGTACTCCAAAGCCTAAAGGGCAAATTTGCATGACAGAAACTACATCAGAGCACACTGAAGATATTAGATCAAGACTCCGCCCACGAGTTCGATTTAAATTTGACGTAGATGACGTCAATTTTGGCGGAATGTGATGCAGCATGCCTATGTTTGGAGTGATTTTATTCTTATTTGTACAGAACACTGATTTCAGTTTATCAATAATTTGATTTTTATATGTACAGAGCGCTTCAGTTTGCCAGTCTTGTGTTGTTTCACGACTAATGTTTAGTCATTTTACTCTTGTGTGTACAGAATACTATATGCTTATCTTCGTATATTAGGTCATTATTCTAGAACAGTCGTTTTTCGCTTGTTTAAATTATTGTGAACATTATTAAAGATTGGTTATCCTCGTAACATGTGATCAACGCTAAAAAGGCTGTTTAATTATATCAGTATTATATTTTCATTAGGTGATAGATTGTGTTATGTATATTGGTGCTCTTACTGTGTTGATCGGTACTACACATTGGCTCCCAGTCCAGGATTTGTCACTAATTTTATGCTTATAAATTTCGTTTATATATAGTAACTGCTTCAAAATTTAGTGAATGAATTTATTTTCCCAGATACGGTGAAAGTAATTTGTGATCTGCAGAAAATAGCAAAACGGTTGGGGCTAAATGCGCAGGAAGAAGAACTACTTAGCTATTATTAATTACTCATGGTACTAAGAACAAGCATACCAACCTCCTAACGAGCAATCGCCAGTTATTACTCGAGTTCCTTCTCAATGTTGTAGCGACCATATTCAGTTGCAAGTTGGATCCAGTAATTTTTATTTACCAACGATCGAACATGGGCATTTTAATGATTGGACATGCATTTTTATCAGCGTGATGTGTTGTGTCAATGGAAAATCTCCATCAATACCGGTCAACGTACTAAATACTCACAACGAAATTACAGCAGAATTCAAGGCCTTCCAGGTAAACGTATTAGTGATACGGCTGTTATTTGATCTAAGTGAAGCAGTACACAAGGGAGCCATAAATATCCATTGCTGTGCTGGATAATTTTGACGAATTTGTGTAATTGAAGTGAAACCTTTGTCTTCAATATTGTTTTCCTTTAATGCCACAAATACACACTCATTAATCTATATAAAGAATGTAATAGCTTATTTTGCAAGAATGTCAACAAGTTCATTCGTTTATGAAGTATTTCATATTTCTTTTATGTGATCCGTGGCAGGTTCCTTAAATTTAACTACATTTTGCACTATAAAATATACGCATTTTCCAGTCTGATTGCTTACAAATGATTATTACAAGTAGAAAATTATACCCATAGACGTGTAAAAAAACAATTCTTTAAATCAAATTTGCGAGCTTGAAGTAAACACCAATTCCGTTGTATTTAACCAGTCGTCGAACTGCTTAGCAAAACTACTCTCAAACGTGATTTAAAGGATGGCTACCGCCATCTGCGCAATTATTGATTGTTTAATGTAAACAAACATGCATAATTCATAAATTTCTGTTTTACGTGAAAGGGATTGGGAAGCATGCTCCGAAATTGTCTGTTAAGATGTGGACAGTGCATTTTATGACCTCCTTTGCACAACAATGATTAGGTAATAAATATGTTCGCTTGTTTAATGAGCGACTATTTCTCCTCGAATATAACATTGATCAGTTTCTTGTTTTTTTTTAAATAGCAAATCTTGAAACTTTAGATTGAAGAAATGATCCATGTGTTTTAGTCGATTAGGCATGATGAAATTTGCCTCTGAAAATTTTCGATTTGGAGCCCTGAAATAATTTTTGGTGAAATGAATGAATACATGAGTAAACCGAGGTCTCGGTCAGCGTATAGTGATTTATCAAAGAGTGTTTGCTACTAGCGCCAAATTAACCAGACCAAACTACGTGTCCCTATTTTCCACTAGACTCCCAAAGAATCTCCCATATTCTTGATTAGTGGCAGTACAGTGCAGCATGGCATATTAATGTGACCTATTTCCAGCCACGAGATTGATGGTCTAGTTCTTCTGTGGTTCTAATCAACCTCAAGAGCTGCCTCAGTAGCTTGAAAAACAGGATTTGATAGTGACCTTCACAGACAGTGTCTCAGCCAATGCGAGCAGCGATGGCACGTAGAAGAGTGGTGAATGGCGTAAATTGTTATCCTGCTTCTTATGCTCAGCTGGAAATGACCTATTCTCAACTTAACTTATGCATTGAATGATAGCGCAATACCAGATATAATCGAGTGTCTCCGGTCTTGCGTCAATTAGAGTCCTATTTGGACGAATTCGTCAGTGACTGACAGAAGGGCGCCAATCTTTACTAATATGAACACAGGCCTTTGACTCGATGAATTCTCGCTTTGATGATGGTGTTTATTGTAGTTTATACAGTTCCTTGGGTGTGATCCGCATTTGAGGATTTTGCCTATCGACTAAAGAATAATCGTTTTCTTTTACAGACCACATATAACCATGTCAAGTACAACTTACAATGATTACAAACTGCATCGGCCGTCGCGCAGTATAAAAAGGGTCGCCTTATGTGCTGAGCCGCGCAGGATGGATAAGCGAAATCGGGCTACTGCAGGCAACTTTATCTCTGATTCTGCCTCCTTTCCTTCCCCTTCCTCTTCTCAATCTAACAATAACACTTTTAGATACTATGAATATGGTTGGTTTAGATAATAACACTGAGCCCAATACCAGGTCGCTAAATATCGAAAAGGGTTTTAGTAGACGATCATTCATTAAACCTAGGTTATGTTTTAACATAGGCGCATTTAATGTGCTAGCGTTAAAACAACTTGGACTACAAGAACCTCTTGCTCGTACTTTGGATAAATTAGAAATCGACATATGTTGCGTATCTGAAACCAGAATACAGGATCCTACGTGTATTACAGAACTAGTTGCACCATCCCTATCTACGCGTTATTGGCTTCGAACATCTGGTTCCACAGAGTCCTCTCAAGCCGGTAAATGGGGCGTTGGTATTGCCCTTAGCGCGCGAGCTGAAGCTTGCTTAATTGAATGGATCCCTTTAAATAGTCGATTGTGTGCGGCACGTTTAAATACATCTACTAAAATATTCGTTGTATCTGCATATGCTCCTACCGATTGCAGCACGGACGAAAGCAAGGACGCTTTTTATTCCGAATTAAGCTCCTTACTAAGTAAATCACGAAGTTCGGATATAGTCCTGGTTATGAGTGATATGAATGCTCAAGTTGGGCGCTTAAGTAACACAGAATTTCATTTAGGTGGAAGATACACTCCAAGCTCGACTCGCAATGATAATGGTGAACGGCTTTTGGATAGCTGCGCTGAACATAGACTATATTTAAGTAGTACAAGCTTCAGACGTAGTGTTAGACGTTGTGCTACATGGCGTCCTCCAGCACCCGGACAACGGTGGACTCAAATAGATCATGTAGCAATTAGTTATAGATGGCGTGGTTGCATCCAGGATTGTCGTTCTTTTTGGAACACTTATGTCGACTCGGACCATGCACTTATCCGTTGTAGATTTGCTCTAAAATTTTCCGGGAAAATAATTAAGAATAAACCCCAAATTGATGTAGGCAAACTCGAACAACCGTCCATTCCGACAAAACTATGAAAATATTCTAAAGGCTAATCTAACTGGTCTGAATAGCGAAAATCCGAATATACTTTGGTCCAAGATAAGTTCCACTATGCACAATGCAGGTACTACTGTATGTGGCATTGCAGGCCCCCGTAGAAATAATCACTGGCTCTCTGTAAAATCTATGGAGATACTCGAAATAAGGCGCCAAATTCCACCTGGCTCGACTCATAATAATACCCGTCGCAAAATAAGACGCCAACTTAAGCGCAGTCTAAAAGGCGATCTCGAAAACTTTTGGACCAGAAAGGCTGAAGAAATGGAAGTAGCTTTCGCGTCAGGTAATAGTCGCTGTTTGTTCCAACTTATCCGCGCAACAGGTCCGAGAAAATTAAAAGTTAGTGAAACTATAAATGATAGTAACAACGATTTAATAACCGATAAAATAAGTCGTCTTGACAGGTGGGCTGAACACTTTAGAGATCAATTTTCTTGGCCACCCGCGTCAGTTCCGATTCCCGAAAGCATGTCTGCATCAACAATGTGGAATGTTAGTCCCGAAGAACCATCCGAGTTAGAAGTACGCGATGCAATCCTATCTCTTAAACGCCGCAAGCCGCCGGCCTTGATCTGCTTCGATGTATAGTGACGGTCGATCTTTCAAGCGTTAGCGCTTAATCACATACAAGAGAAGAACAGGCCGGATTCCGCGCAGGACGAGGTTGTATAGATAATATTTTTACGTTAAGGCAAGTTCTCGAACAGAGACATTTATATCACCGTCCCACAATAGCCGTCTTTCTAGACTTTAAGGGTGCATTTGATTCGGTGGATCGCAATGTTTTATTCCATATTTTGTCGAAAAGCGGTGTGCCCACAAAATTTGTTAATATTATACGAGCTCTCTACACAAATACTTCTGGTCGCGTTAAGGTCTACAACGAATTAACGCATAACTTTACAACCAGCAGTGGTGTTCGTCAAGGTTGTCCACTTTCCCCATTTTTGTTTAATTTTGTAATCGATGCTATTATGAATAACACTCTCTCACACATTCAGGACGCTGGAGTTGAAGTTCTCCCGGGAGATAAACTAGTCGATCTTGACTATGCGGACGATATCGTACTATTATTCGACAATCAGCATGCTGCCCAGACCACCTTAAATAGATTAGCAAACGTTGTTCCGTCTTTCGGTATGAAATTCGCACCCTCTAAATGTAAGATACTGTTACAGGATCACTCACCACTCACTCCAACGTTGCGACTGCAGAATGTAGGTCTAGACATAGTCGATAGGTTTACATATCTTGGTAGCTCTATCAAAAACGATGACAATATGTCCGACGAGGTGAGAATACGGATCGCGAAAGCTAGAGTAGCTTTCTCGAATCTTCGTCATTTATAGAGAAACGCCAATATTTCACTTTGCCTTAAAGGTCGTGTTTACAATGCATCTGTACGCGCAGTCTTAGTATACGCTACTGAAACTTGACCTCTTAGAGTTGATGATTTAAGACGCTTACAGGCATTCGATCATCGTTATTTGAGATGTGTAGCACTTGTTGGTTACCAACAAGAAATAACTAACGTTTACATCCGTAGACGTATTTTTGGATCTGACAATAAGTGTTAGTCGTTAGAAAAACGAATAGGGCTCCATCAACTTCGTTGACTCGGTCACGTCTTGCGTATGCCCTTATTTCGATTGCCCAGTAGTGCTCTGTTCTCTCATCCAACACCAAATTGGCGTAAGTAACAAGGTGGGCAGATTTTGACATGGCAAAAACAATTGAAGTCACTAACATCCAAATTGGGTAGTATAGGACCCACTCGTCTGCCAGGATGGGGTCCTCGTGCGCATCATAGTTCTTGATTAGAAATCCTTAGCGATATGGCATCGAATCGAGCTCCGTGGCGATCTTATTGCAGATGTCTAGTAGAATCATCTTCTTAACTTGCTTTACTTAGTAGGGCAAAATTAGCTGCGAGGTTTGGTTTGTTTATGGCGTGATACAATGAAATTCGCAAGGAAGCTGTATTGTTGATGTCGCCTTGCCCGAATGCTAACTTGCCATAATGGTGTAGCGGAGAGGTTTAGCTTGCCTCATTTCTGTGAGTTATCCTGATAGATTTACTCATAGTAGCAAGGTATTCCTTCTCCCTCTGCCTCTCTCGTAGATCTCAGTAATAATTTGTCTAAATTCACTTATATACTTTTTTCACTCCTTATGGTTATATGGCAGTGAAACATTAGTCACTTTTGACTATTGTATGGTTGGAAATGATGATGTTTATAGTATAGCAAATGTTACTGTTATGTAAAATATAAAAAGAATAAATATTTTGTTCGTTTCCGTTTCATAGGCTGAGCAGTCCGGCTTCTCCAGATTTCATGTCTACGTTTGCGCAGCTTTTTTATTTCATTTTTCGGAGGATCTAAAAAGTAAAAAAGATTTTCAGAGTTTGCTTATGTTTCTACAGCGTCTACCAACATATCATTGGACCGATGAGGATATGAACCTCATTCTTGCTGAAGGATATCGTCTTTGCAGTCTATTTAAAGAAGCGCCTATGCACTTGGAATACAGGAGAGTCAAAGAGCAAGAGTGATTGTTTTGTCTGACAGACATCTTAGATTATCTACATCAATGTGAAGACACTTTGTTTAAATTTCGCACATATCCTCTTCAAATTGTAGTTGGATACTATTGTTTATACGTCTTTTTGCCTAAAATTCTATTGTATCCAGTCATGGCCAGGTGAATTAAGAGCACTACACGCTATAGTTTTTGCTTTGATGTAAAGCCTGTTGATACTGCGTTAACAGTTTGTTGTTTGATTCACTATTATGAGGTGAATTTCAATAAGTAATCTCTTTAGATAATTAACAAAATCACTAATAATGCCATAAAAACAATTGATGCTTTTAGATTTTAGGTTTTTCCCTATAATATCAAATGGCAATTTACCACAGATCGAATGAACACTCGCGCAATCTTTATTATACCACTCAACATTGAACTATGATTTTTGGAAATATTTCAGACGTCGGTGCTATATTGTCTTCATGATCTTATGTGGAGTTTATTGGCAAATGATTTTGAAACTTGTTTTGACAGTATTATTCGTTTAGTATTTAGTTTGATTTTGATATTGTGATATTTCCTTATTCATTGCAATTGATAGCGTTTTGCCTTCTGGGATGTTTGATATATATATATATATATATATATATATATATATATATATATATATATATATGGAATACGTTGGATATACCATGTTGTAGTTCCAATTGAAAATCATCTCAGTAATAGCTAGATCTTATGTAGGCGAGAATCGTACACGCAATTTATTCGTTTAGAGCTATGCAGATTAACACGAGAAACCTGCGATGCGTGCGTTTTAAATTTGTTTCCACGTAGTCAATCATAGTTGGTACAAAAATTAAAATTGCATGCAATACACGATCCCATCGTTAAGGGCTGAGCTATTTTTCTGTCAACCGAATACTCGTATGCTCAATTCTCGCCTGAATTTGTCCTTTACGCTGTTGAGCGGTTGTTACTAAGAACGAAAATATGGTCCAGTCTGGTAGCTACGTTTGAAATAATATACTAGTTGAGATTTTGGTAGTAATATATAAATGAACACTTATATAAGCGGAGAATGGAATCTCCCAAGCATACGGCTCCTAAAGAAGCTATGACGGTAGGGAAAAATTAGTCCTGCCTCTACACTCGAACCTGTTCACCGCTAGATTGCGAAACTGTAATTATCAATGTTACCTTATCTGTGTTTTGACTAACACACGCTGAATTTTTTTGAGATATTTCGGTGACTATTGGCGGTCACCTTCAGCTTACTCATCATCACAAGTTTCAGTAAACAAACTAATACTGATGGGTAAACTGAAGAAGGCATAAATATATATTCAAGAAACTAAACAACTGTGTTTCGACCTTTATAGTCAATACGTAGATCGTAACAGGTTGCTGGTCTAACTTTTCTGCAGTTGTCGCCATTTGTTCGAGTTGCCTGTGTAACTTTGCGAGCAGAGTGTGCTCAGGGCTTTATATATATATATATATATATATATATATATATATATATATATATATATATATATATTATTACTAAACAATTATACGAAATCATTGAGTAAGCCATCTCAAAGAAAATGGTTTCGGCATTCTTATGCAACTACTTGATAGTAACTAGAATTTGCAAAACATCGCCTGGTAGACAAAATCTTACTTGAAAACCAATAGGACCCGATTCTTTGGTGACATTTCTTTAACGTGAGTACCTGTATTGTTGTGTATTTTCAGCGCGATTAGCGAGTATGTTATTTACCCAAGTGAGTTAGGTCACTTATACTAATGACCGTCAGTATTCACAAAGTCCGTTAATTCTTAATATTATATTCATTTGATCTACTAGCATTCGCACCAGTTGCTCTTCCGACGGTAGATAAGCCATACTAGTGCTTGTCACAATTATTATTGATTGTATACGAATATATGGGTGTTTGCTTACATAAAGTGTACCCATTTGTAAATCAAATTTAAATAATATTTCGTGATGCCTGTCTACTGCCTCCAGCAATCATTTGCGCCTTTCGCTGCTTCAGTCTTTCATTTCTATGGGCTAATTATGTCATTCAAATCATCTATAAAAGAACAGTTGGCTAAATCTCGGTATCAGGTGTAACCACTACAAGAGTGAACTAGCCACTTGGATCTGTTACACTCAAATTAAGAACAATGGGATTGAGAATAGTGATAATTTTTAAGAATAATTACACGCTACAAACATCTAGAATGTTGCGAAATATTTGGATGAAAAATGTGGGCAGTAAAATCTAAAGTGATGTGACACTGTTAATTGGCATTGTAGAAGTTTGTGCTCTATTATTGCTAGCTCTTTCCATTGCTTGATAAATTAGTTTCTTTCCTGAAATTCGGTCTACTACTGTGAGAGTTGGTGTTATTTTTTGATTTTAGCCTATACGTTTAGCTTATTCGAGGGATTAATTTTCACGCTAACTGCTAAAGTATTCCTCAATTATCTACGGCATATCTTTAATGTTGGCGATACAGAATTTCCTGTCTACAATATACGTATAGAGGCTGTGCTGTGTGCATGCAATAATTATACACATACAAACATAAAATGGAGAAATAATGAAAGACGTAAATTTAGAACTTAAACAGTTCAAAACGAATAAATTGGCGCATGGTTGAAACAAGGAGCGCTAAATTTCAAAATAGACGACCTGCGTGTCGATCGAAATATCAATGAGAATTTTGGTCGAGTCTGTGATAACTATTTAACGGAAAAATAAATAATTTTAAAACAATAATTATTCATCACCCAGCGCATAAATATTTCAAAACCAAACGAAATAATCTTGGCCGACATAATATGGTTATTTTTGTAAATGGTAGCATTTAGAGAGTTTTTGTTTTAAGATTACGTAATTGACAAAATTTTATTATATAAAATCTTCTTAAACAGCAGAAAGCCTGTTCTGTACCTTATCCTTTACATATCAGTATTTTTAATTTGTAGTATGCCTACTTTAAAAAAGGCATATTTGTTTCTTCAATATGTATATATTCGATGCCATGTTCTTGATGTCCCTTTTTCAATTCATGTGCATCGTTGATAAATCTACATCTTCAAAGTTTATATACTTCCTTTTTCATTCTACTTTGGATAACTAATATTTATAAACTGTAATAATGAAGTAATACTTTGTAAACCTATTACTCTACTTTACTGCGGCTGACTCCTTTTGGAGGATAAGCCGGCTCCGCATTTCATGAAGTTTCTTGGGAATTTGGAACAAGTGGTGTCCCCTCACCACTCGGCTTTTTGATCGAGGACGCACCTCTAGCCTTTGCACATCCAAGCGCAGTCTGCAAGGCAGCAGTAAGTTGCATGGTTGCCGGTGGCTGTTGAGAGCTCATTCGCCATTCGGAAGTACGGGGTACTGTCCAGGAGTCCATGTAATCCTGTGGCTGTTGTACCCTTTTGTGGCGGGGAACACACACCGAGTCATGGTGCCGTCGTCGGGCTCATGTGGTATTTTATAGGAGATCCGATTGCCGGTCGGAAATCCACCACGCCCTGGTGACACCACCGCCATAGCCCCGTTAGCCCATGTACGATCGGCCATCGAGACATGGTTGACACCGTCGTACCACGTAGACCTATTGCTTCTTTCTAATCCGCATCTTAATCATGTTCTATTTTGGCCTGAAATTGATTGCCTATATTTATGTGTAATTCTTATCTATAAAAGGAGTAATCAAATTATTCGTGTCTTAAGAGAAAAATTTTAGTTGACACGCATTCCTAGATATCAACCTGAACTGGCGTTGTGAAATAGTAATGTTTGGCATGATGGCTAAGCAACAGACTCCGAAGTAGGCGTGTCCAGGTTCGAGCCCTATCCGCAGTAAATTCTGGACAGTACGTGAAGAGTTCTCAGCTAGTACGAAACCGGTGAACTGTCTTTTCTGCAATGTACACAATGATACGGTTGTTTATGACAAGATTGCATACTCGATTTAAATAAGTGTTTACACTGCCTGCGCAACCAATTTTCGTTTAATTAAATAGAATTGTTATATATATAGAATGAAGTCTACTGGCAGGATTGTATTTTATTTTGGCATTAAAAACTGAACGTTACACCAAGTAGCAATTTATCAAGTACACCGTTTCGTCCTTATTGGGAACACGGAAATTACTTGCGACCATTAACCGCGATTGGAGCTCAAGCCGGAACATATTTTTTTCAGATTTTGCACGTACCCACTGCGCGTTCATTTCGCAAACTACGCAATTTATTCTTCTACTTCCTGTTGGAAATTCTTTGAAATATCTTAATAAATGCATAAATAAATCCTGCCCTAATAATTAAATTCAACATCATTTTCATAGGTGGCTGAATTTTTGGTTAATAATATTTCTGTTTTGGCTAATGGATGCATAACAATGTATTATTATTTCTTCTGAACGTGCCAATTCCTAGTAGGAATTAATTTTGTGTAACAAATTACATGTTTTACCTCTAAACATGATGTAGCTAGTATAAGTTGTGGCATATTATGGGATATAATGTGTATATATACCATTGTGAAACGAAATTTGTACTTTTGTCTAAAAATCTTGTGATGAGTGGACTATCGAGGGGCCCTCGAAATTGACGGGATTACAGAAACCCTTGATGGCATAAGAGATCAAATAAACCGCATATTTATTTCAAGAAATTAGTTAATGGGAACCCAACCAGGGAACGTGAGTTAATAATTCATTTTTATAAAACCAATAATCAAACAAGTTCTTCCTTATTATGATCTATTCGTATACTACCTAAGGCGCAAAATGAATATTTTAACACACACATGTCGTCCCCAGCTCGCCTTTTTCATTCTGCTTGTATTTGTTTCCTCTGAAAAAGTGGTTTCGTTTAAATAGCACCTATATTTTTATAGTTCCTATAATGGTGTTTTTACCTCTTTTTAAGCCTTCAGTTATGAAAAGACGTATCATATTTATATAATTAAACGAACATAGGTTGTGCGAGCGGTGATGAACATTACTTTAATCAAGGTTGCGATCTTGATATAAATACCCTTTATGCGCATACATTCGCCGGTATAGGCAATACAATTTAACAATAATTGATTGATGATCATCATGGAAGGTCGAAACGCATCAGTGCGTTGCGGCTGGCGGTAGTTTTGTTATGTTGTTCGACAACTGGTAAAATACAATGGGATCGGTGTTTACTTCAAGCTCGCAAACTTGATTTAAAGAATTTTCCAATGTAAACTAAGTATTGTGTAATGTGGAGAAGGCAATCCAACCAATAGACCGGTTTCGTCCTTATTTGGATCTCTGCATGTACTCCCCGCAGTACTGATGAGTTCCCAATAAGGACGAAGCTGGTCCGCTGCTGAAGTGACTTTTACATTATACAGTGCTTAGTTTATACTGACTTACAATTTTATAATGGGACTGGTTTTTATATCAAGATCGCAATTAATTTTATTTTACAGACAGTATTTCTTTAGGTGTTTCATTTCATAGCAGGCTAACCGTACTAGTTCTATTTGTTTGTTTATTCAAGAATCCTATTTTACAAATTAATTAACCAGTCCCTTCTGTTTGTGTTAGAGAAATTCAGTAAGTGATTTGAATTATATTGTAAGTAATATTTGTTTAGCATCTAAATGAATTGTTTTCTACCATTTTCTTTGCAATATTTTGTGGATATGCTTACAGTTTCTTTTTTACTATATCATAGATTGGAACTTGTTTGTAGATTTTTTTCAATCAGAGATTATGAAGAATCATTTTTAAATGTTCATTCTCTTAATGTATGTCCCCTAAAGAAACTCAATTCTTTTTGTCGAATTTAGATAACATATTTATCTATGTAGTTTTTATAAGGAGTAAACAATTTATTTTCTCACTTTTTTGTAAAGTATTTTGTTAAAAATATTGGCAGAGAAAAATCCTAGTGCTAATTTTTTTCTCCTTAGTATTGGTTTTTCTTATTTGTGAGCTGCATGTATCTGGACGCGTTTTTATTTTCGACTACCTAAAGCTCAACTGTCATAATTTTAGCTGAAAGAAGTGAAGGCCTGCATGCAATGGCATTAAATATCTGAACCATCTCTATTGGCAAAATTTTTTTGTTTAAAAAGATCTACTTAACTGATATTGAATCTGAATAAACGAGTTCAGTTTTATTGTAAATTGCACTTGGTCAATATGTAAAGAGAATACAGTTTTCTTCAATTTACCTTATAATATTCATTGGTCGCGCTAGCGGTTTATTTTTTTTGTATTTAAGTGTTCATTCTTTTTTAATGCCATTCAGGACTTACAAAGCATAAAAATGAGCGCTCACAATGCGCGTTTCCAATCTCAACGCTAGCTTTTTACTCAATTTGAATAACATTTAATTAGTAATGACAGGAAAATGTATTGCAAATTTTTCTCTATTCAAATCGTAATTAAACGAAGTCTTTTACTGATATGTTAACAAAATTGTTTATTTTGTGTATTATTAGCATGAATCACAGCCGGTCAAAAGATGAGAATGTGATTATTCTCGATGCCGAGTAAACGTTTCTTAGAATAGAAAATGCAATTTATCAGTTTTACCGGTAATTGTGCTGTCCTTCACAGTAAAAGTAATTTCTGCGAATGTAGATCGAGCATACTACTACTCAGTCTAGTCAAATTGCCTATCTCCTACGCGACGGAAGTTGTGCATTTCATGCAATTTCGTATTTTATAGAAAATTATTTGATAGCTCAGTATTTTACTGAGGTGAACCTTTTAGAACCCGCTTTAAAGTTAAAATTCCTTCTGAGAACTCCGATCTAACTTTAGACGATAAATACCGCACCACCTTCAAAAATGAAATTGATTTAAAGTTTTCTGGCAAAATTTTATGATATATATTGCAGTTATAGGGTAAAAATTGCACATCAGCATAAGCAATTTATCTATTAGATCGGTTGTGTTTTTATTGGAAACACCTAAAATCCTGTCATATATATAAATGATAATCAGTAGTGCTAGCAGAGCTTCTAAGCTACCAATTTCTTATACAGAAAACCGACCGATGAGAAGCTATACTACCACGAGAATGAGCAAGCTGGTGCTTTAAAATCCACATGATTTTGTCTCTTACGGTTGAACGGTGGTGAAGCATCTGGTTCAATTTACTCTAATACTATTTGGAGTACTGATATCTCTTACTGTGAGAAATAGAATCATGCTTCGTGGTAGACTAGTTGATTTTTCAAATTCGCTTGCTTATTTTACTGTCAAACATTTAGGAATTGCGTCAGTTTTGCTAGTTGTCAGTGCGTCCAAGAGTTCATTGTACACTTGCTGGTTTATATTCTGCGGCTGCTCCTATCTTCAAACCTATTATAGATGTTGCTTAATAAAGTTGAAACCAATGTTAGTTTATGTTTCTATCATCAAAACGGATAGCGCGAGTGCATGACAGAATAATTCGATCTCAACACGCGCATTTTCATGCTATGATAGGCCTTTTCCGTATGCTTTATTTGTTAGGATTAGCATCAATCTTCCATGTGTCTTCGTTGTCTTTTAGGAAATACCCGACTTTTCCACGTACGGAATACAAACTAATCATTGTAAATTTAATTCTGAAAAGTACTTTATGAATTTCCATTATGAATAAAACCGGTCTATCTGATGAATTGCAGTTGTTATGCAAAGAATAGTTAATTTTGACAATAAATATAAAGTATCAAGTCAAAATCATTATGAATGCTTTATAATAAGAGCTCATGTGTCACTAGTTGTTACTTAGATCAAAACCAGTGCCAAGTAAGTTCAGTTTAAATAGAGGACTGATCAAGAAACAAGTTTGTATATTACAGAAAAATGACAGGTAGGACCTGGCTTGTTCGGCGCAGTAGCCGAATGGCAAGAAGCATGTGCTTGGTTACAGTCCGCATCGCGGTAATTCTGGTAAGTAAAATAATATAATTAACAAATAATGACGATACTGGTCTACTGGATCATTTGTATTTGCTATATTACGCCTTTTTACCTTATATTGACATTATTTAAGATATATACCATTTATATTAACTATCATGTTGTGATTAAATGAAATCCGAATGGTGTCCTTTAAGAATACTATTAAAAACTCGATAAAAATTCGAAAAGATAGTGTTATATCAATAAGCGGACATGTGTATTTCTAATATGCTGAGTTTGCCATACACTTACACATTAGCCTAGGGCTTTATATTTTGTGGGAAAATCGCGAAAAAGATGAAAATTCGTCAGTTGGAATAAATTAATAACTAACAGGCTGAATTCCAGTTGCATAGTTCCTTGAATATATTTCGTAAGTTTAAAAAACTAATAAAGCTTGATTCATTAGTTGTGGTGATAGACGAACTGAACAAGATATCTGCAATTGGATGTTAAAATATCTTGAAGAAACAAAAAAATTGGAAATCAACCTGTATTAGTCAAAACGAAGATCAGATGTAAAGCCTGTGTTAGTCACAACACAGATCAGATAACTCTGATAAATCCGTGTTCGCAATTTTTTCATTCTTTTAAGCTCAAATAAATATCCCATTCAAAATGCGTGGTTTTTCCGTTTTGATATATTTGATTATAACGCATTTCGAATCACTAAATACAGTTAACAGAACGATAAAAAGCAGGATGCTGAAGATATTTATTTTTATCATTTTTTCAGATTAGTACTTAGTGGTATGCATCAAAATGAAGGATAATATTGATAATTATTGAGAACAACAATTTAACCGTATGCTTCGGCCAATCGGAATAGAAATGGTCATTATTCAGATTCCGAGCAATTTTCGTCTTTTACAGGATCAGGCATCTTATCAATTAGCTCCAGAACATGCTCGACCGGTTTAACTCGACCATTGTCGCCAACTGTTCCCGGGCATATAAGTCCAGTTCTAAAAGTCATAAAATGCGCTATTGAAAATGATATTAGAGAATATGACATGCTAAGGTTGAAAGCCGCATTGCCATTAAAGATCTGAACTCCACAAAAATCATGCTTTATTTCTAAACACTAATGAGTTGCCAATTAATGGAGAAAATGTGAGTACACAGTATTAGGCAAAGAAATATGCTTCCATTGATTATGTCTGCCTTCAATTCGATTGCCCAGAAAATATTATTGTCTCAACCAGCACCGGATTGGCGAAAGAAACTAGGCGAACATATTTTGACATGACTGAAGCAGTTACATTAGCTAAAATCAAATTTTGTATTTTAAGAATCCGCTCACCTATCAGTGTGAGGTCCACGTGCGAATCATAGTTCTTGTTTGGGTGTGCTGAGTGGTCGGTTGAAAAAGATACTCAGAAATCAAAATATCCAGAAAGGAAATTTGGACACTGAGTTAAGTAGGATTTTGAAAGAAATTATGTAATACCTTAATTATTTTCGGTAAGCGTGCTATGGCATGCAAATTGAAAACATGTAAACCTTAATGAAAACCCTTAATGGATTCTATTCAAACTCATTAACTGCTAAAAGAAAAGCTACTATTTGCACTTTCTTACCGTTGCAGTTTATCTATAGTCTGCACTAGTTGCATTATTTCATATTCCTTCTGTTCCTCGCTCATACCGTCAAGTGGATTTGGCCGTTTTTCTTCCCATCGTCCTGTCACAGGATTTACGTTGTCACGTAAATTCTGATACGTTTCTGTTTCACTGTCTGTGCTAGTTTCACTACAACTACTGTAAGTACTGCTAGACGTAGAAGACCGACGACTATCACCACCTGCCACGTCCTCTTTAGTGTACCTTAAATCTATATTATTCCCTTCAACGTTGGTTGGCGCAAGTTTTGATTTGGTTGCCTTCAGTGAGTGGTCGGCTTCAGCAGACGCGCTGTTTTCATCTGATTTCATAGTTCTGCAAGTATACAGTTAATATAGATATAAAATCCCACTATAAATGTCTATTAAAAGTCGAATGCAGCCATTACAACTAACATAAAGTATCACATTTGGAAAATCCTTCAGACCATGATTTTTCTACAACTAGCCAGAGTCCACTGATCATCAGAGTAAAACTTCGTACCGATTTAGGATATGACGTATGAAAATTTAACAAATCAACATGCATATAGCTGGCAGATGTACTGACTATGAATTTGTAAGCCATCTTCGTTGGACCGCTCCAAGGCCAAGAAATGTGGTTGAAAATTTAATGCGTGTGATAATAGGAATTCTAAACCGACCCAAATTGTAAAACGTATCTTAGCGTCACCAAAGTATAAATAAAGTATCAGTGAAAAAATTAAAATAGGTTCAACTGATTTTTTTCATCCTTTATTATTAATAGTTCGCAATGGCACTATACAACTAATGTTTCCTAAATAGATGTAGCTGATATGGGAATTTTTAAAATAAATTTCAACCGCTACGAACATCTTTTCTTGGGGTAAATCTGAATTGATCCAATTACACTACGTGGAAGATGACATGGTACAGCTCCAAGGCATTGAAAAATAAAAGGACATAAATTCAAAAATATATGTAAAAAACCACTTTTTAGAGAAGCTACTGAGATAAAACAGACATAACTGCTCTGTACCATCATGGAAGCCTATGCACTCTATGCTTGTTAGTCAATCTTAAACCTATAAAAGAAAATCTACTCTATTTAGATAATTGACAATTAAAAAAATTGGACATTAAAAAATAGTTATTTTAGCACAATAAAAACTATTGGCGCCATATATGCCTAACGGACACCCTGCCGACTGAATTGTTACTCAATTAATCTAACGCGTACGTAAAACGCGGCATTGGAATATATGAAGATAACACACCGCAAAAAACAATTCAAAAAATCTAACGGAAAGCCTTTGCTTTTTATCATGCCACCAGGCTATAAAAAAAATTAATGGTCGCCAGACGGGTCCTAATTAATGTGTTAATTTCAAAGCCATATAAATTGTACACTAAAGCTTTCAAGCTATAATTTCAAATTATTTCTTTCAATGAAAACAATGATATCGTTTAGTCAGAATAAAAAACAGTAACTCAGCGTCGTCTTGACCAAATGATTTTTAGAACATCTTGCAAAAACAGTTACCAGTTATAGCAAATGTAAAGTTAGCAAACTTATTTGAAAATTATCATCATGCATATAAAAAATAAATCAAAGATGAAAATACTTGGACTATTAAATTAACGCCTCTAAAGCCAAGCTAATTTATTCGGCAGAGTTTAATTTGCTTACCTGTTGTCGGTAACAACAGATTTCAGCTTCATCTCTGATGCTGAATTTGAAGTTTTCTCAAATGTAGAATCACAAGTATGCTGACTGCCCTGTGAATTTGCAAAAAATGTACAAATAAAAACGTACCGCCGCTCAAGTACTAGTTGTGAGGCAAAAATACCATCTAAAAAACTAGTCCTTGATGGAATCCGAATTAGTTTGATCCTAACCGTTAAAATTAAAACACAAATATAAATAGATCGGTCTTGAACGAGTTTAGCACATCTGCTTAAACGTGTCCTTGTCAGTAGTGTACTGCGTGTTATTAGATTTCTGATGACTGTATTTGAGATGAGGTATCGAAAAATCACATCACCGAAATCAGACCGACCATCATTCACACCGGTCAGTACCAAAGGTGTGAAATCCTTCGAAGAACGGGACTAATAACCATCCAGTCAACACGATGACGGACACGACGCGTACTTGGAAATGATAATCTAGAAACTACAAAAAATGGTGGATATGTTCAATTCGATGGTCGCACTGTGCAACCAATAGTAACAGCTTTAAAGGCATATGACTTATTCGCCTAAAGTATTTGATTCACACAGAATGCTAAGTCAGCGTAGAATAATCCAATTAAATTAGGTACGATCAATGACAATGCTATCCATTTGATCGTTGGCAACAACAAAACTTACATGAAAAGCTGCATGTTTGTCCTTCCTTCTGCTTTTTTTAGATGCACTGGTATTCTTTCTGTTCATTAAGCCTTGGCGAGCCAGAAAACCGGAGAAATTACCAAATCCTGAATACTTCACGCATCGATCAACTGTTTTTCGTTAGAAAAAAGAACAAATAAAAGTCGAAAATTGTATTGGTGAGTAGGGAAAAAGCATTTCGTAAAGTCGGTAATAATAAGTACAACAGAAAAGATGTGATAACCTAGATTAATTAAATTTTTAAGAGAAAACTAGGATACGCAATTTCATAGTCTTTAGGCTATAGCATGAATATTTATTTCTAAATAAATAAAATAACAGAATCTCAGTTTTAAATAAACTGAGGATATTTTTGCAACGAACTTCGTCTGTCCAGCAAAATATATTGAATAAGCTTATCTGGGGCTTCTTAGTTCCGCATATACATTATAATACATCACCGAAATGTCACGGGAATTTTGTAGAAGGAAATCATTACAGCTAGTATCACACAGATATTCTCGCTGAAAAACGGCTTCAAGTGACTAATACAAATTAATTAAAATTAATTTGCGAAAAAAATACCACTTATTCTAACAAAGGCAATTAGCCTTTAACAAATTGAATAAAATTATTAGTGTAAAATTAGAAAAGTTAAATAAAAAATTTGAAGTAAATTTTCTTAATTAAAAATCACAAAGGTAACATCTTCATGAACCGTGTTTACATCACGACAAACAACCGGCAGTTTCATTTACCATCACAGATCGTACCGTCCAACTGTCCCATATTTCTTGACAAAATATATATTGAGTATAGGGCGTGATACTGATAATTCGCCACTAAGCACGGAACGGATGTGTACATGACATTATATCTTTAGTTCATGCTGACTTTCGTTTGTCCTTCTGGTTCTAGTTGAACCAAGTTGTTACCAGGTAAGCATTGCCTAATACATATACATTAATTCTCCACAAGAAACACTATAACTATTACAAATTTAATTGAATGATGTCTCGGTGCATATTATACATAGAGTTTGCCGGAAGTCGCACTGTCAAAGACTATACGAAGATAAGTCCGTCATTGCTTGAACACACATTTATATGTTGTCCACCTGTCCCACGTTTATCGACCAAATACATCTTTGACATCAGGCGTAGTGGCAGTTCCTACTGATGAGCCGTCATTAAGCACGACACGCAAGTGTACATGAAAAAAACATGAATATGACGATATGATCTTCAAAATTCTTACGGGAATATATACACGGAATGATGCTTCAAGTATTTCAATCAAAGTTACATAATTAGTTAGCATACTACTATATTTTCTTCTTCGTTATATAATAATTAGGTTTGTCCGGTTCACAATATGAGGTAAAATTTTAAACAATACATCTCCGAAGCAAGGTTACCTAGCTTAGATGCTCTGCATCAAACAGCATTGATCGAAAAAAACTTGACTAACCAAAAATATTATACAGGAATAAATAACTGGATAGATACATTGAAATAAATAAATAATACATGCTCGAGGCGTGCTCTTAATGTAGCAGCATGTGATCATAAAAAATATTTTAGAATATTATCAGCCATTTACTATTTTCAACTAAAAAAGACAATTCGTCTGCACATTTTAAAGCTTCAATGTGTCTAGAGTTAAAAATCTTATCTTGTTGTGCATTTTGTCAGAAGCTATACGCTCTACATCGCCATAGAAAAATTGACAAAGTTTAAATTCCAAACGAGTTTAGATGTTGATTCACTAAAGAATATTGTCCAAAGCGCCAAGTACAATGGCATAGTTTTTACTTTAAGAAAAACTTAGTATAATATAATTGTTGATGAACTCGCTTCATTGCTTAAATTACGTTTGATATGTTCATAAGCAATGTTAATTATTAATTATCAATGCAACTGAAAAGTTAACAATTGATATTTTAATTTAGACAATTTCTAAAAAATTATTCCAACAATGAATAAAACCATTTATGAGGCAATAAATGAATCACCGTTATTTGTCTTTAATTAGTACTAAATTCACTAAAATTAGTTTACAAGCATTAACGCAAATCGTAAGAATTACCATTTCCTTTCAGTAACGCGAAAATTAACATGGCAACCCCTTCAGATATCATCGGCGACGCATGTGTAAGAAGTCGACAAAGACTAAAATAAAGATTATTTCAAAGGAAGCACAAAATTAAGCGCAGGCCTAATTGCATCATGAAAATTAAAACATAGGCTAGATATATTTTAACATCAAATGTGTGGAAAGCTGTCCAAAAACAACAAAAACGGGTGCCAATCAACGAAATCTAGATGAGATCAGATACAATTTAACACAAATCCGTCACTTAACAGACAATCGACTGATTACAAGCTAGACTAAATAATCTACACAATCATTGGTTGGTGGTAAAAATTCTTTGAGTCAAGTTTTCGAACTTCATATAAAACCTAGTTACCTTGTATTTAACCAGTAGCACAACAGTGCAACTAACGCCAGCAACACGTGGTTCGCAATGCATATTTATATGTAAAGCAAAATTAGATATGCGGCTCTCACCTCTAGTTGTCTCATATATATATATATATATATATATATATATATATAATTAATAATAATAATTTCGCCTGCAAAGTGTTTATGCAGTTACAAACATAACTTTTTGCAGCTTTCACTACATATACATATATAGGCAATACAAATTAACAATAACTGATTGCGCGGGTGGTGCTAACGATTCTTTAAATCAAGTTTGCGAGCTTGAAGTAAACGTCAACCCCATTGTATTTAACCAGTCGTCGAACAACATAACAAAACTACCGCCAGCCGCAACGCACTGACGCGTTTCGACCTTCCATGATCATCATCAGAGTACGACGGCAAACTGACTATCGAGGATCAAAACGCATTGAATATATATGGAAATCAAAGTTAGATATGCGGCTCTCACATCTAGCAGTTTCGCATACATTGAACTTGACTGGAAATGTCGGCTGCACAATTTCTATGCCGTCACGAAAATTAACAATCATTGATTGCTCGAGTGGCGCTAACAATTCTTTAAATAAAGTTTGCCAGCTAGATAGAAACACCAGTAACATAAAATAGTCAAAGCTACTGTCAGCCACAAACAAATAAACGAGAAAGAGAATGGTAAATTGTGATTTAAAAACAGGTCAATCTCTTGAACAAAATAAAACAGACAAACCAAGCTCTACAATTTCAACAGTTCATTACATTTAGGTGTTGTGAACCTAGTAACAAATTAGTTCAGTTGTGACCAGAAGGATAAATCAAAGGCAGCATGAACGGAAAGTATAATCTCATGCACATTCGTTTCGTGCTTACTGGCGACTCATCAGTAGGAGCCGGTATTACGCCCTTTAACCACTATATATTTTGGTCGAAGAATGTGGAATAATAGGACGGTACAATCTCCTAGACAAATGTGTAAACCTGCAATAGTGAAGCTAACATCATATAAAGTCTACGACAATACGACTTCAACGCTAACTCACACTATATAATATATATACCGAGTCTGTAAAGGATACGAACACTATGGCTATTGTGTTAGTAACCGATACCAACATTATTGTACCGAAAAGGTACACGGTACTAACACTATGGTTTCCAAGTCGGTACATGATACCAACCTGATGGATATCAATTTATGCTAAAGTTCACCCAAATTGAGAATTACAACAATTTCTGAACACCTGTTACTCCAGTTAAACCATACACTCTGGCCTTGATCGATATCAGTTATCACATTTCGCGGTAAGCATGACATCATTCAATTCAATATATTACAGTTAAATACTGTGTTGGGAATAATATATTGCAAGTATGTATTAGGTTTTGCGAACCTAGTAACAAATTAGTTCAGTTGTGACCAGAAGGATAAACCAAAGGCAGCATGAACGGAAAGTATAATCTCATGCACATTCGTTTCGTGCTTACTGGCGACTCATCAGTAGGAGCCGGTATTACGCCCTTTAACCACTTTATATTTCGGTGAAGAATGTGGGATAATATATAATATATAGTGGTTAAAGGGCGTAATACCGGCTCCTACTGATGAGTCGCCAGTAAGCACGAAACGAATGTGCATGAGATTATACTTTCCGTTCATGCTGCCTTTGGTTTATCCTTCTGGTCACAACTGAACAAATTTGTTACTAGGTTCGCAACACCTAATACATACTTACATATATATTAGTTCTCCGCAACAAACAGTACTTAACTGTTTTTTTTTAATTCATCTCATTTATTCATTGCAAAGTTAATAAGAGATATCTAATGATGATGAGCCAAATAAGTTACGATTTCCTGCATATATTTGAACATAGAAGATTAGCAAAAATATAACTTGGCATAAAATATACACATCCAGTAAACACACGCACGGTGACCAACTCGATTTTAATCAAAGCCTAATTAATTGACGATCAAAAACACAAGTATAATGTCGAATAGATGGTGCATCTAGACACCATTTACGTCAATAACCACTAAATAAGAACCAGATAAGCCATAATATAAAAATGATTAGCCTAATGATATATATTCGTAATGTAATCCTGTAGCAACACTAAATAAAAAAGTATAAACATTTAAATTACGTCAATTTGAAGCATTAGTTTTGAAAGGTTTCAAGGTGGATCAAATGGCCTATGTGAAACGAAACATCACTAGAACATAATGATGAACAAATGATGGATCCTAAAACAATGCAATAGCTGTGCACGGACAGTATCACAACGATCCGATTGATCACAATTTCCAATTTTGTTTTGTCTTTGATCGGGTTGACTTCTTATTCGTTCCAATGGAAATGCGGTTCTATCACATCTTTGTTTACTGGCGACGTTTCGGTGCCTACTTTCCAGCACCATCCTCAGGCAACACAGTACAATGATCACAATAGCAGATTTAAGCAAATGTGGTAACCTCGTTCCAAAACCATTCTATTTATATATTTTTTTGACTCAACACTAGTTTTAATCATAGAATTTGTCTCAGTAACTAAACTCAATATATAACTATTTGTAATTAGCAGACCAATCCTTACCTCAGCTATCTCAAATTCCCGGTATACATAATCTCATCTCGTATGCAGAATATTGTAGGGGAGAGAGACAGTATCGAACCTTTTGTTATTTGTTATAACTGTATTGCTACTATGTCACGGTAATCAAAATTCAAAAATGATAAAACTAAAACCTTGACTGTCATATACTGTATTTTATTTAAAGCCGGGAACTCTAATGTATACAATGGTGAATGTCATAGCGACGCTTAGGTGAACGATTAAAGAGAGAAAGGTAGAGATAGTATGGACCACTAACGTTTTTCAAAAAACTAATCGTAAGCACAATGCTAAGTTAATCAACTCTTAGAAATAATTGCATAAGAATATTTGCTCATATGACTAAAATAATTCATTATACCTATATACATATATATCTAAATATAATATCGTAACAACTTATATATATATATATATATATATATATATATATATATATATATATATATATAGAAGTAGGACCCTTGTCAATTGTTAAACATGAATATTTTCTAATCTTATTATATATTTATTACGTTAGTCACATCTTATATCAATATATAAAATACATGTCAATATGTATAAAAACATATATATGAATATAAGCAACAGTGTGAGTCAAATATCTTAATCATATATATAAATAAATATATATATATAAATATAGAAACAGTGTGAGTTATCTTATATATATATATATATATATATATATATATATATATATATATATTATTTTACCATCTTAAATAAATATATAATTTAATGGTAATGTATAAAATGATTAATGTCCGTATATATATATATATAATGTATATAGAATAAACCTATCTATCTACCGATAGGCCTATCTATATATCCGTCTATCTACCACATTTTGAGTTCCTCTTAAAAGGATACTTGATAGCTGTTAACCATGAATATCTTCATCTAGGACTAACGTATTATTCATTTATTAAGATATTCACACCTTACATAAATATATAAAATATAAACAACACTGTGAGTCAAATGTCTCTAATCTAATGCCCTGTGCACAGCTATACCCGCGTATGCAATACGCGGCATTGGAATATATGAAGCTAGCACTCCGCGAAAATAAATTCAAAAAATACTTGAGTATCAATTATGAATCAGTACAAGAGGTGGAAGATGCAGATTGTTAGGCATATGGAAAATACCTCGTTCCTTAATAAATGTTTAAAATTTAATGTTATACCGAAATGTTTTAGGTTTAAACTTTCATTCGTTTTGGATAAAGTAGGAAATACTCTTAAGCATGAGCTTTGTTTACATTTAATAAAAATATCGATTAATAAACTAAACAAACGTAAATTTGAACTGATTAGAGAGAAGACAAAAATAAGATCCATATTACTCGCGAGATTACGTATGTTGGATTTCAAACACATTGAAGATTTCACAGACAAAACGAGGGATAATGAAATTTTAAAAAAATAGACAAAGGCGGGAAAAAAAACTAGCAAAATTGGGAATTAATTGCCCTTTGAGAAATAAGAGAATTGATGGGGCCATGTCCAAACGTTTAGTTAATTTATCGAAAATGGATCTCAAGGAAGACCAAAAACAAATTCTTAATCTTGGACTTAATACTGCGATCCCTATTGATTACGTACCTAGGAATGAGATAATTACAGAAACAGTAAAGATTGCCCAGTTTCTCCCAGACAAAGATAAGACTAGGTTTGAATTGGATGTGTCCAAAGCGGTGTTAGAGCATAAAGAGGTGAGATGCAAGCAGAGTTATGATCTAAAACGCTTAAGAGCAGAATTATTATCCAATAAAGTAATATGCCTTAAGGCGGATAAAGGTGGTGCAACGGTACTTATGAACCGGTCAGATTATGAATTGAAAGTGTATGAACAATTAAATAATTTCGAGGTTTATAATAAAATAAATAAAGATCCATCTGATAAGTTACAAGGACAAGTTAAGACTATAATTAATAGAATGATTGAGTCGAAGGAATTAGAACCAGGACTTGGGAATTCATTAATACAACGTGACACAGTCCCTCCGAGAGTTTATGGTCTAGTGAAGATTCATAAACAGGGGAATCCACTTAGATTAATCGTTAATGTACAAAACTCACCAACGTATAAACTAAGAATTGTATAGTGTAGAAAAGGCAATTCATCCAGTAGACCGGTTTCGTCCTTATTGGGAACTCATCAAGTACTGGCCAGAATTTGCCGCGGACAGGATACGAACCTGGGCACGTCTGCTTCGGAATCTGGTGCTCTAACCACTGAGCTATCCTGCCGCACTTTAAAATGCTGCACAAATATTCTTGCACCAGATGAGAATCGAACTCATGACCCCTGATTTACTAGACCAGTGCTTCAGCCACTGAGCTACAGGGCTCAGACATAGTTGGCAAGTTTATGCTTCTGCAAGAGACTGACTACTGGTGCCTCAAATCCGGAATCGTCGAAAAAATGGTTATCATTTGCGTTCAATGAGAGATCATTTAATAGAAAGTAAACTGAATACAAGTCCTTCATACACATTAGGAATAAGCGATATGGTTTTCGCATTCAGCGTACACAATTGCTGTAAACTGTTTCTCATAGTTATTCGCCTATATTTACAGGTTTACCGCTTGTTTTTTTTATGATTGATTGGTTCTCACTAGTCCCGTCACTCTTAAGCTGTCCACTGAAAATGTTGTAGTATCAAGTTTTACTGAATTTTTCAGAACGTTTCGGGACGTCCTTTTTCGTTCCATCATCAGAACATTAACACAATACTCATTCAAAAATTGCTACAAGTTTTTTGCGAGTATTGTGTTAATGTCCTGAGTATGAAATGAAAAAGTACGTTCAGAAACGTCGTAAAAACTCGGCAAAACGTTTCGGTAGACAGTACACTTATGGACGGCTTAAGCGTGACGGGATCAATGGAAACTATCAAGGAAAAGGCAAACTGTGAACCTGGAAATTTTAAGACATCAATTGTCCCCCAACTGCGTAAACAACTTCAACGATGACAACGCTGCGCAACTAAAAGTATCTTTTATTAGGACGATGTTGTTCTGTCATTTAGCTTTCATTCTGTAGAATTTCATCACAACGATGCTTTACGCAAGATAATAGTGTAACTGTGTGATCTGAGAAAGAACATTATCTTTTAAATTTTGCCATCACTTTTTATGCGCCTTCTAATACGACATGTAATAAATGTGCTTACCTAATAAATCACTGCAAACGGACTCGATATTTGTGTAGTTTGAGTTTTCTCGTGTGTGCGTGTGTGTGTTTGTATTCTCATGTAAATTCATGGATGCGTGTGCGCGTGTGTTGAAATTTGAAAAAAAAATCAGCTATCAGCATTCAATAATAGCATGTGCTATCACGTAGCAATCCTGAGATTACGTTGCGCTTGTGGTTGAATGCGTGGCTATAGTTTTTAAATAAAGACGCCCACTCAGTTAGCTACGTAGAAATTCGTTAAAAGTTAATTAATTGTAGACGTTCAACATCATGTTCGTAAACAATAATATATCGTCATATATAAATAGATTATTTCAAGTGTTATAGCCTTAAAATATATGTCCTTGTTATGCGTGGGCTGTGAAGGAATACTAGGTAGATAATTTATGTCGAGGATGTATAGTGTTGAATGGGTATGTTAATTCATTCAGATGGTATGTCTATTAATGATGACAAGCCACGCCAACATGCAAACTTTGGTTTTGAGGCGCTAGCATAATTCTCCTATAATTTTCATCTTTGTAAGAGTCGGAAAAATTAGAACCGCGATAAAATTTATCACTCTTATAAAAGTAAGTTTCTGAATGACGGGGTTTTAATCAATTACATGGTCACTTTCTAAACAAGCTCTTTACGCTCTTTGCCAACATCTCTATCCAAGACATTTCTTGACGTTCTTCCGTGTCCCTTTGTCAGCGGTAAGCTCATGACACCATGAAATTAACAAGTAATAAAGAAATTGCTATAATTCGTTTAAACGGAGTTATTGTAGCTTACTGGCATGTCTCATAGCAATCACTGACCTACCACTAGATGCGCGTGTGTCATATGTGCGTTTATGGGTCTATAACCGTAAATAATTCAAATCAATATAATTTCCTGCATATGCACACTTGTCCAAGTGAAATAACAATGATCTCATAACAATTACTGCAATGTCACTAGACATACTTTGTGCCACACACACAAACACGCATATATATATATATATATATATATATATATATATATATATATATATTGATAGTTTCTAATTTAATATATATATATATATATATATATATATATATGTGTGTGTGTGTGTGTGTGTGTGTGTTTTACTGTTAGGCATTCAGTATAATATGGTTAAATGTACGTGTACGTTCATCTAAGTGTAAATGCTGGAAGTAGTTTCTATTCTCATTTGCACAAGTTAGACTAATTTTGTATTCTTCTTCTTTAAAACGAAGTATTTAAGGGTCACATCAATGGAAAAAGAAAGGCAATGCAATTACATCAGCCACAAAATCCTGCCAGAGTAAATAGTGAAGAGTGTGTAAATAATAGGCTATATTTAAATAGGAATCTAAAATAAATGACGATCATGGAAGAATGTTTAGAAGGGTTTCTACTTAAAAAAGTAACATATAATTACAAAATTAAATTAAATTCTATATAAAAGTTTAAATAAGAGGACAGTTCTAAAATTAAATTAAGTAATCAATATGCTTCAAATCTATGTCTCACAAAAATTGTTCCTGACTGATTAGAGTCGCATCTTTGCCTTAAAAAACATGATATGCATTAACTTTTTTTATCCTTTTTACAGCGTTTGTTATAGTCTTCTGTTAATGACCATGGGTAAAACCTTTCTTACTGCTTCTTGAAGGAAGTTATTTGTTGCGAACCTGGATTAATTGAAATTACCTGATCTGCGTTTTCACTAACGCAGCTTTCATTGTTCCAGTAATTTTCTTTTGACAATATATTTCGGCCTAACTTACCGTAGGCCTTCATCAGTTGCATGCTTCTTACCTGATCTGCGTTTTGACTAACGCAGCTTTAATTGTTCCAGTAATTTTCTTTCATCAAAATATTTCGGCCTTGCTTACCGTAGGCCTTCATCAGTTGCATTTCACGAAACAAATGCTGCGTTAGTCAAAACGCAGATCAGGTAATTACAATTATTCCAGGTGCGCATCAATGCAATTCCTTCAAGTTGCTTGCTTCATTTGTTTCTTACTGCTGATTGTTTTGATGTGTGTCTGGCTAAGAATTGGTGCTTTTGTCAAGTTTGCAAACTTTATATACATAATCATGTTTTTCTTAGACATGTGCGTTCTTGCTAATCAAGGTAACTTCATTTTTACCAAAATTCATATATAGCATACAAATTTTTTTTAGAGGAATGGCTTAAATTGTATACGCAAATATATAAACCTATGATAAGAATTTTTGATTATATTATTATTGTTGGTATCAACTGAAAAATGCATAAGAGAGAAAACACATTCATCTACTAGACCGGTTTCATTATTGTTGGGGACTTATCAGTAGTTTTTAGGATTTCTGTGACTGGTATTTCAAGCCGGGTATTTGGATCAGACTCTCGCTACACAACTCAAGCACCAATTTTTCGTTGCATATTAGCTTAAGCTTTTTAGTATGTCTTTCCCTTTGGTCAGAATTTCTTTTGCGTCGTTTTCGACCTAAAATTCCAACTAGCCAATCCCGATTTGCCATTATAAAACAAACACCATGCCACCTCGATTAATTATACTGAATTTTATTTTAAATATATATCTTTTGTCAGTATAGTATAAATAGCATACGCTATCAAAATAAATTAATATACTATAACGGTTTTATTATAATTAGACAGCCGGTTGTCAGACAAAAAAAGTTATGGCTAAAGGATTTTCGAAATTATTGGAATGTCATACGCGTTAAAATGAACTTTGAACAATCCTTGATAGGCACGGCATATGGGGTAGTCTTGAAAAACAGTTCAGTAATTTATGTTTTATTTATTCTAGACTTGCTATTAAAGGAAATCAACTTATAAACGATATTTCTAAAAATAAGTAAAATGAGCTCAAGCACTAATGAAATAATTTAGTGCCACTTCAGTAAAATTGGTCCAGCTTTGTTCTCCAGTACTGTGTTTTGATCCCTCAACCTATAAAGATAAACATGCTAATCTGTTGTGGTATTTTTTTAATGCTGTTAAACACTATCAACTAGTGTACATTAGAAATATTACTGGTTTTATATAGTTAAATCGATCGACCGTGACAATGTGTGCCCATGAACTGAGCATCATGTTTTCGTTCTATAATACGGCAGAATCCACTGTGTGAATCCTTGTGTGTCAATAGATAATTTTTAATCACATGCACTATAAATCAGTTATTTGCTGTTGAAACACTTGTCTTGAATTATTATAATCAAGGTTGCCGTCTTGATATAAACACCTGACCCATTAATTACTTACATATGCCAGTATAAACTAAGAATTCATCCAGTATACCGGTTTCGTCCTTATTGGGAGCTCATCATGTACTGGCCAGAATTTGCCGCGGACAGGACTCGAACCTGGGCACGTCTGCTTCGGAATCTGGTGCTCTAACCACTGAGCCATCCTGCCGCACTAATATTATTAATTATATACTTGTCTTGAATGATATAAGAGAATTTGTAGAAAGACAAAAAGCGCCGAACTTACCTCCTTAGCATGTGAGCGGATCCAGTATCTCATTATGCGCTTTTTATATAATTATTTGCTACATTTGGTCCTTGAGTGGATTAGGAGGAATTTTTAAAAGCAAACAAATGATTATGTTTTGTTGACTTAAATCGCTATTTCTATTAAATAATTAATTCATAGAATACGCTTTATTTAATTGAGTCTGTATTTTCTTTCAAAGTTGCGCGGCTTGTTTAATACAATGGGATTGGTGTTTATCTGAAGCTCGCAAACTTAATTTAAAGAATTTTTATCACTAACCAATTATTGTTGAAAACATTTTTTTATTCGTTATATTTCGCAAACAGTTGGAGCACTGCTACAACATCTTTAACAATTTCTATCAGGATCATCACACTGGGCGGAAATTAAGCTGGTGTTACCAATTGTCGCGCGGTGAAGTGGTTACAAATTACACAAAAAGTAAATACACCTTCCAGGTGAGAGAAGCATTGATGCGCCCTGTGCTGTTTATATAACTTAATGTTATATTAACGTAAACAATTACCCTTTGTCTGTAATAATTTTTAAAAATTTCCCTATCAATCAAATTTAACTACTTCAAGCGCAGACCTATATGAACTTACTTAGAGATTATTTTTCTATCCAAATTTACAAGTGAAACGCCACATTTTTAAAACATTAGCTTGCTAGATAGACTTTTGGAGTCATATATCTTAATGATTCCAAGATTGAAAAGCATACCTACATTATCGAGATCACTTTCCAACGTAATGGACTTAAGCAGAGCCTTGGAAAATATGATTATAGAATCAGGGCGTTTTCACAGTACAATTCGTGGACCAATAACGGTATGCACTTTGCGGCGATAGGGTTCCGGTTCTAAGGATGCAATGTAATAAATCAATTTCCTTCGTGCTTTCCACCGAACTTGTGCAGGGCGGCATAATGAATAACGTTGAGCATCGTCAGATTTAACTGGCTTCTACTACAAAAAAAATTAGAGGCTGTGTAAATTAGACTCGCCAGGTTATTTTCATAAGAAACTCAAATAAATGAATAAACTTATTCTTCACAATATCTTTGTTCCAGAGGTACCATTCATTGGACCATAACCTCGTCCTTATCAGGAAACTTTCCATGTGTAGCTAAGAATGTCAGTGAAGCTCGATCCTGTGATATTCACCGTCGTAAAGTCCATCCCCTTCTCAACGTGGTACGACGGTGTCAACCATGTCTCGATGGCCGATCGTACATGGGCTAACGGGGCTATGGCGGTGGTGTCACCAGGGCGTGGTGGATTTCCGACCGGCAATCGGATCTCCTATAAAATACCACATGAGCCCGACAACGGCACCATGACTCAGCGTGTGTTCCCCGCCACAAAAGGGTTCAACAGCCACAGGATTACATGGACTCCTGGACAGTACCCCGTACTTCCGAATGGCGAATGAGCTCTCAACAGCCAACGGCAACCATGCAACTTACTGCTGCCTTGCAGACCGCGCTTGGATGTGCAAAGGCTAGAGGTGCGTCCTCGATCAAAAAGCCGAGTGGTGCGGGGACACCACTTGTACCAAATTCCCAAGAAACTCCATGAAATCAATGGAGCCGGCTTATCCTCCAAAAGGAGTCAGCCGCAGTAAAGTACTGTGATATTCAGCTTATTAATCAGTCGCTTTAATCTCCAAGACGACGGAACGATTATTAGTGTTATCATTTTCAATGGTTTACCATTTCGAGCTTAAACATAACTTCTTAATTAGTGACGGAGTCTCCCATTTTCTGCTTTACATTCGTTTTCCTTCCAGGTGTCAATGTATATGATGTCGGTGCTGATGCTGTTTAATAAATCACTCTGTTATCTAGTCTCGCAAATTCAGGCCCAAACCAATATTGACATGTCTACACTTACCCAAGTTCTACAGGTTCTTCTGAAGGCTCGAGTTTTAAATTTACAGCCATCAGGCGAATCTAGTTCCGTAAGTCTCATAAACCGAATAAAATATATTTTTATGATTGTATACATATGCATCTATATAAACTTCATCTAAACAATGGTATATTCGATTTTGACACTTTAATTTCAATGTAGTGGATCAGTAAAGGCACTTTCCATTTTGTCTGCACCAAACTGCCGTTTTTTATCCTATTCCCAAAATTAGATTTGATACTGTTTATTGAGTATATACGGTACCTGTAGAAAATGTGCTCTTGTGAGTGAATTTTATTTCCTCTCTCTGCACACGTTAAGTTGATTAAAACTGCTCCGCTGATTAGCTTATAAGTTCGCATTGCACCTGTTATTAGTATTTTACTTTCAGGTTACCGTTAATTTTGTCGCCATATATGATGCACATATTATGGTGTTTCAACAGGCCTTGATCATGACAGTGGTGATCGCGCCAGGGAACTGTCGGTGAGGCCGCTCCCACATCGTGTTGTTCCGCGTTATTTTGGTAACTGCACCTGAGACGACATCGGCTAGTGCTCTGTCGAGCCCAATAAATGCGCAGTGAAGGAATCAGGAATGCTATTTCTAGTGGTCAATATCTGTCGAACTGTCACAAGTTGTTGTCTCATTCTATAGCTCATCCGTCCTCACAGTCTATCTTTAACATTGCAGTCTCATTTTAATGTTGTTAATCCAGTTAGAACGACTGTCTCAATACCAATGAAGAACAAAGACACGCTGTCGGCTAACAGGATTTAGAGACCATTTAAAAATTGTTTAACATAATATTAAAGTTAAAGACGCACATATTATTAGTTCCCAGCATAAACAAATAAAAGGGGAAGGTCAGTAGTCAGTTGTCATAATTCAGTATGGCAACGATGCGCCAAGGCCACAGCCTTCTGGAGTTCATGTATGCATATAACTAACTATTGACTGGATTCATTTTGTTCGAAGGTGTAGAACGCGATCTTCGTTTTCTTCACTGTGTAGTGGCCTCCACATCAATAACTTATGTCGCGTCAATTTCATTCACCAACGTAAAGTTGAATAGATCCCGGCTAGACCAAAATTGTAGTGTTCAACATCTGTTGACCCATAACATGTCGCTCCATTATCAAATAGCCCACACGTGACCATAGTCTGTATTCTATACTGTAGGCCCATTATTGTCTAATGAATCCGGCTACAACAAATAATCCAGTCCCACATTTAAAAAGAGCTATGCTTTGATAAGAGTATTTATAGACTAAATCACAAACAAATGACTGGATTCATCTTGTTCGAATATATTTTAAGTCCTATCATCAATACATGGTAATGGGGGCTCAGGCGTGATCTATTCTGGTTTATTTTGGTGAATGAAATCAAGGCGACATCGGTTAATGCTATGGAGTCGGAAAGCTGATTATTCACCTTCTGTGAAACTTGTGTATATGCAAAATAATGACCTTTTCTGCTTCAAGTGGATTTATAATTTTTAAACAATTGTTGTATAAGTCTCTAAATCTTATTATCAAAACATGGCGCGATTGTCATGCCTGCTTCGTTGCTACTGGGGTATTCCTTCTAGCCAGATTGATTAGGCGAGAATGAGCCTATAGTATAGAAGACAGACTATGGGCAAGCGGCAGCTACATGTTAATGGAGCTTCTTGTGGCGGTTTAACAGGCAATGACGACCACAGTGAGGGAAGACCCAGATCTATTCTGCCTAACGTTGGTTAATGAAATGGAGGCGTGTTCGGTTAATGCTACAAAGGCCAAAGCATAAGTCGGCATCACGCACTGCAGAAAACCAAGTGCGTTAGAGGTCTTCCAACGTGACGAATACGCATTTGTTCGGGGCATGTAACTTGAATTGCAGATTTAATGAAATATTGATGTGATTTGCAGAAGCCTGTGAGGCCTAGCTGCATCGTTACTGAATTGTAGTCTGGCAGCTGATTACCGATCTTCCGCGTAATTGGTTTATACAGGAGCAAATAACCCGTGTATCTTTGAGTTGATTTAATTATGTTATTAAGAACAAGTTTGTATTATCGTCTCTAAATTATATTATCAAAAAATGATTCGATTTTCACTTCTTTATTGTGACTGAGGTATTTTTTCTAACCGGATTGTTAAGTCGGGAATAGACCTGGAGTATTAAAAACAAATAGTTAACACGAGTTGGTATGTAGTATGATGGAATAATTTTTGATGTTTTTAAGATGCGTTGACCACTAACGTGGATCTACTCTTCTTTACGTTGGTGAATGAGACCGAGGCGACATCGGTTGATTCTATGGAGGCCAAGGCATGAGGTGGCTATTTCGCGGTGTAGAAAAACAGGAGCGTACTTGGTTTCTTTGAACACGATAAATTTAATTATTTTTTCGCGACGTGACGGTGAATTACTGAAGTATGCGTGGCCTAAGTGCATCGTTGCCTAATTGAAATCGTGTTGCTGATTCTCTATCCTTGTTGTAATTTTTTTATGCGGCAAGGAATAACCCGCTTTGTACCGTCCTATTATTCCACATTCTTTGACCAAATATATAGTGGTTAAAGGACGTGATACCGGCTCCTACTGATGAGTCGCCAGTAAGCACGAAACGAATGTGCATGAGATTATACTTTCCTTTTCATGCTGCCTTTGGTTTATCCTTCTGGTCACAACTGAACTAATTTGTTACTAGGTTCGCAACACCTAATACATACTTGCATATATATTAGTTCTTTGCAACAAACAGTATTTAATAACCCGCTTTGCTTGGGTTGATTTGTGATTTAAAATAAATTGTATGAGCCCCTGATTCTTATTGTTAAAGTCGTTTATGAGTCTTTTCTTCTTTATTGAGACTGGGTGAACATGAATTGTGGAAGACTGTGTTGTCTAGGTGTGTTGTTACCGAATTGAAGTCAAACGGATGATTAACGATCATATCCATAATTTTTTTATGCGGGGACTAACAAACCGTTTTGTTTTGATTAATTTTTGTTTCTTAAAGCAATTTTTGTACGAGTCTTTAAATCCTATTATCAGAGTCGTCACCGGGTTTTTTATTATTCATTGGTATCGAGGAAGTCATTTTTCCGGATTGGATAGACGAAAGTGGTACTGAAATATAAATGATACACTAGGAAGACGAGTCGGTTTCTTGGTTTATGGAGTCATTTATGGTGGTTCAGCAGGCGTTGACTACTACGCGTTAGACCTTGCGAACAAGCTGAATCTAGTTATTTACTCGCGACTTGTGAATGCGATTTGCGTAGTTATTATAGCTAGATTGAGCCCACTTTACTGACTGCGTAAATGATTGAGCTTACATTGTAGAAGTCAGACTATAAGGACAAGTCTGGTATAGGATGATGGATCAATTTGTTTTGCTTCAATGTTTTGAAAACTATACAAACTTAAAATTAATCACATAATATTTCTCTTAATCGAAAATATAGAACTGTTATGGCCTATAAAATAATGTGGCGGTTTCCACGCTAATTTTGTATCTCATGCTGTATTGTCGACGGCTCCTTTTCTTGAATGTCCCTTTTCTAGGCTGTGTTGTATGATGATTTTGTTAATTTGCTTCTTTGGCTTGTATACGTAGGTATTTCCATCTACGTTAGGTCACCTCCATCTTTAATCATTAACTTTTCTTCTATTGTAAAAAGGTTGTTGCAGAAATGCATCCATTTATTTCTTATTTATGTTGTTTAGGATTAAGATAATGATTATTACTTGATTTAGATATTGGCTAGACTATGATACAATTATCGGGTTCTATATAATACGCGAATGAATTTATTTAAAAATGTGTTTATTACTCCCATATTACTCTGATATACATAATTCTATTTGAATTTACGTTTCCATTTGTCCTGCATTATTTGACCACTTATATAGTGGGTTTTTGGTATAATGCCAGTTCCCATCGAGAAATATCCTGTATGCTCGAAACACATGCGTCAATACGATCACACATGACTACATCACGATAGTATATCTGTTAAACGATTAAATATTTTCTTTAGACAATTTAGCGTATATAATGGTGTTTTGTCGTATTTGGCCGTTGAGACCATTTGATCTTATTTGGAGGCTATTGACATTTTTCTATTTTGTGGCTGTGATTTGTCCATTTTTTGCATTACGTGCGTGGGAATGTTTTGATGCTGTTATTTAGTAAACTTTAGTTGTCAGAAATTCACGTTTTCTTCTTGATTAATTAAACAGACCTGGAAATGCATAATTTTTACTAAAAATGTTTTCATTTTAACCAGGTGTTTTAAGACTAAATCAAAGTATAATTAGTCAGCATGCCATGATAAATATTACACTAATTATTTTTTATATGTTCCTTCTTTAGAATTTTGTGGGCATTTAAAAAAATTGACATCCTGCACTGTAAATTCAAATAAGTGTCGTAGTCTTCTATTAGGTGTTGCGTACCTAGTAATTAATTCAAATATGACCAGAAGGATAAACCAAAGGCAGCATGAGTGGAAAGTATAATCTCGTGCACATCGGTTTCGTCCTTACTGGCTTCTCATCAGTAGAGGGCGGTATCACGTCCTTTACCATTATATATTTCGGGTGAGGAATGTTGGAAAATAGGGCGGTATATTCCTCACCCAAATATGCAGTGGGTACAAGCGTAATACCGGCTCCTAATGATGAGTCGCCAGTAAACACGAAACGAATGTACACGAAATTATACTCCGTTCAGCGCTGTTCCTCGGTTATCATTCTGGCCATATTACTAGGTTAGCAACAAATAATAAACAATTGTATTATATATAGCATATATATATATATAAAATATATATATATATTAGTTCTCCGCACAAACAGTATCTAAGTGTTGTAGTAAAGAAGTTTCTTCCTGAACTGTACGATGTAGATTTGCTCGCAGTAGAATTTCGAAGGCGTTTACCTTCCTGCCAGGTGCTCTTGTAAAATGGTGCTCGTCAGCCTTTGTAGGCTTACCACCCAAGAAAATGAAAACTAAATTTTAATTCTCCACAGTTTGATTAGCATATCAAATGTGTAATCATGACTGAGAAGTAAACATCGAGGTAAAATTAAGCTTATGTTGCCCATCATAGTTAAATAAAGCAAAGTAAACCTATTTGTTTTTTAGTCATGGTCACAAACACAAGGTAGGCAGAGTTATGGGCAATCCGCTTCCATTGGGGAATCCGGTGCTTCCGCAAATACAGAAATTATGACAACTTCTAATGATGCAACTCCAATTGGATCAAGTGGCACTGTCTTGCCTGTACAAGAGTCGGTACCAGCATCAAGTCAGCCGGAGAGCTCCTTACCAGCCGCCACTTTGGCTGGTGGTAATGGTGGTGAATTTAATCTGACGCCAAACTGTTGCCTTGCTCTGTACAAAGAATACAAAAAGTAAGCTTTTGTAAACAATTCTATTATTATGCAATTGATGATAAAAATTCATTTCCTGACTCAAAATGAATAAATTATCCAAGTGCACAAAATAGTAAACTTACTACCAGTTAGATGCGCATTAACCATCGTACTCTGACGAGGAACAAGCAGTCTAAATACAGAATTTTGCGCAAATGAATTTATTTTACTATGTTGTGTGGCTGGTTATAAAATGAATTTGTTTTTATTTACAATTCTCAAGTTTGATCTAAATGATAAAAATAAAATACATTTGTACATAAACAGAGATCTAGAAGGAAGACAGAGTATTTAGCTTATTTGTTGTCGAAATTAAATAATTTAGTTTTGTTTATTCACAATTTAAGTTTTCTACGTTTTTAGTATAAATTATAATCGAAACGATATTTTTAATACGCTTTGTTTGATTTAACATTTTAATTAAATAGACACTATTTTGTTTTGAGTGGCTACGCAAGCCTGGAAGTCAAATTTCTTATAAATTTATTATAATCAGTGTTGCGGTCTTGATATAAGCACCTGACCCATTAATTACTTACATATTTCAGTATAAATTAAGAACTGTATAGTGCAGAAAAGGCAATTCATCTAGTAGACCGGTTTCATTCTTATTGGGAACTTATGTTCTGGCCAGAATTTGCCGCGGACAGGGCTCAAACCTGGGCACGGTATCTGGTTCTCTAACCACTGAGCCACCCTGTCGCATGTGTTTGAATTATAGTTGTGTATAAACAACATGTTAGTAACCGTATTCAGTTTGTTTTTCAATCTGCTGTACAATGGGCTAAAAGATAGAAAGATCCATGAGAAGCATCAGTATACAATGCTGATGTAATACAGTTTATGTTGTTCATGTTGTTGTCTACACCCTAGCTGTTGTTATTCACGGAAAAGTTAAATTCCCACAAAAGTATTATCACCTAATTTTAGCTATGATCCACTATTCATTCTGCATCATCGGGTTGTGATTAGTTTAGAGATATGTTAGAGATTGTTATATTGGTCGTTTATTAAGTATGAGAGCACATTGTGGCATCTACGAATTAATATTTTCTCTTTTAAGTTCGTAACTGGGAATGTGAACATTGACCGCTGTTAACATAATATAATGTAGGCCAGCCAAACATTCTTGTGAATCATCGTCTCCTTCCAAAGGAAAGGTATTTTACAGATTGTCTTTCAACGATTTTGTTTCGTTACTACATTTTGATCTGTGCTTGTTGCTATCCGACAATATTTTAAATTCGCTTTTGTAATTTATGTGTATGCTTCAGTTTTCGCTTTTAAAAACGACGGAGAAATTGTAGTGGATAAATCCGAAGCATTTATATTTTTGCGGAGTGTAATCTGTCCTGTGTGGTCTCTTCTACAAATAATTACATTCACTCCGATTTCTTATTTTTCGTATTTCTGTTTATTCGTGTAGAGCTTGATTAATGAAAACGTCTTCTAAGTAATGTTTTGTTTGGTTTCGTATCTTGAACGAACAATTCTTATTAATTTTATTTCATCTTACAACAAGTATTGACATCATTTTCGGGAGTGAATCGGAATTTTCCCCTACATTGTTGCTTTTGGATTCGTATCTGCATCTACATCACTCGCTAAAGTTATCAAGGTAGATAATCATATCTGCAGAAACATTGAGTGAAACGATGTGTTGCTTGCTAAGAGGTATGTTAGTAGTTAGGTGCCAAACTCTATCATAATCACGAATTAGGAAACTAAATCCGAAATTTGGTTGAAATTGAGGACGTTTATGAGTCCGCTGGATAGCGTATGAGAATACCTTTATGCCCAACAGAGACATTAGCCTCCAAGTTTTTCCTCATCTTTTCAGGTGCAATTTTATTTATATTTCTACAACAATGATGCAAGTTCAATTATTAGAATTATGAAAATCTTTTTTCAGAATGCCCTATGCTCAAACATGAAACCAAAGCTTTTTCGTGGTAAACTTTCAGTGGGCTTTCGTAGGGCTTGTGCTTATATGTAAGCTAAAGCAAGGCTTATTTACAGGATCACCGGATGTTAAATAGATGAAACTCTCAGTTCACTATTTTTTATATTGGCGAGAATTATGCTCCAATATTAATGAAATTGTGTCACCTGTCCTTCTCTAGGATATCAGCAGGAAGAATGATGATATTCTTCAATCGAATCTCCTGGATCATAGTTTGCTTTCAAAATAGATGTATCTGTATCCTTTTTACCCGGCGAGGTTTACAACGTTGATGGTACTGGCTAATGCCTACAGATCGTCATGTAGGAATCTGGGAATGCGCGGGATATACAGAATAATTGTTCAAATTGAGAAAATTTTCATAACGTATTGACCCTAGAGCCGCAATTCAGGTGGTCGAATCGTGTATGTATTGATGTCAATGTACTTAATTAACGATATCATATCTATGCTGCACCTAATAATGTTTAAGATTTTCATTTATTGATAACTTGCTAAAGAGCTAAAGGGATTATGTCTAACGTGATGAGGTATTGAACAACACATACTGATTATTTCGTTGTCAATTTTTTCACGTTATTTTTAAAGGTAGTTTGCTGATAATTGCACTCGCAGTTGACTTTTTATTGTGATGCTTGTATTTTACTACATACTGCCATATGTCTATCTCCTCCTTCCATCACAATCTTATTTTTGTTTAAATTGTCTAATTTTTGCTGTTATTTGTCTGGACACATTGAAATTGTTCTATTCAGCAAAAAGTTCAGAGTCAATCTAAATGTTCCATTAAAAAATGAAGTTAAACAGGAGACGGAACAGACCATAGGAAATGTGGAATCAGATCGGCAATTCATCATCAAGGTGAGTTATAATTCATTATCCAATCTTATTTTTCTTAATACCTTGATACATTATTACACTCTTCGTATAGATCTTATTTATTCAGTTCACGTCAAGCGATTGTTGTATCGCTTAGTTTTAGATATCGCTTCTGATTTTGATTCACGGGCATCACTGTATTGAAAACATCATTTTTCACCATTATATGCAATATTTCTTCAAATAGTTCTTGAGTATATAATAGGGATTCCTAAATAAATAAAATATTACTATGCGGAAATTCAGCAATCTCAGAAACCTAGCGCCGAACGTGAATTAGATTTTAATAATTAAAAGCGAAAAATTAAACATATGTTACATGCTTTCCATCTGAAATTTATAATTACTATAATCAAGGTTGCACTCTTGATATAAAAATCTGACCCATTATGTGCATACATTTGTCAGCATAAACTAAGAATTGTATAGTGTAGAAAAAGAAATTCATCCAGTAGATCGGTTTCGTCCTTATTGTGAACTTACTGGCCAGAATTTGCTGCGGAAAGGGTTCGAACCTGGGCAAATCTGCTTCGGAATCTGGTGCTCTAACCACTGAGCCATCCTGCCGTTTAATTATATGAAATTTATAACGTTACAATACATGCCTGCATACATCATCACAAAGAACAATACGTAAAACTTTATTAACTGATGATTCACAGACCCAAATCTATGAGAAAAATATTTCGTTCAAACTAATAATAATAATGTCAGATGGAGATACTTACTTAGTTAACACACAAAACCCTATTTCTAACAAGTGTATCATAAGGCAAGGCAACATTGGCAGTACAGCTTCATTACAGTTTCCTTTGTATCGCAGTTAACTCTGTCGAAATGCGAAAAAAGTTAAGAAGTTGATCCTATTTTAAATCCATAACAAGGTTGCCACTGAGCTCGACTGTATGTCATATCCCGCAGGGTTTCCAATGAAGATGTATGATAAGCACATAAACAAACAGATCTCACACTGTCAAATTTGATTTTAGTTGGCTTATGCCGTTTCTGCCATATCAAAATGTGTCTATTTGTTTTTACACCAGTCTGCCGCTGACTTATAGAAGGCTCCACTGGGAAATAAAATTAAAGGCACACGGAAAACGTGAACGAATAAGCGCATTTGATTAAGTTTTATTTGTTGCTTGGCGACAAGCACTTTTTCGAAATTTAAATATCTTTGGATATCAGCATCTCATACGTTTTGTTGATAACCTTAATGGGATTAGCTTAAACAATGTTGGTCGAATTCCTGTAAGCATCCTAGATCTTCAATTCCAAATATCAAGTTTCATTAGCGTATCGCAAAACTGCACGCATAGGTGAATTGTACGCGCCACATATAAGGTATATTGAGATATACGCGTTTTTCCAAAAATGGTGAATTTTGGAGAAACCTGTTCTAGCCTTGGCAATTCGCATATTCACCCCGTCGCTTATATTGCCTGGGTTATTAATATTGCTACCAATATATAGAAAACCTTAAAGACGTTTATTTGAAGTTGGTGCGAATTTCATACCTAAAGAAGGGAAGACGACCGCTAATCTATTCAAGGCGGCCAGAGTATTATCTAAGTTTTAGAAGAAACATGTTGCGCGACAGGGAATAGATCATTTACCTATTATCTAAGTTGTCCAATAATAAAATAACATCGTCTGTATAGTCTAGATAATCTCATTTACAGCCATGGAGAATGTAAACGCATTTATCCTGAACGTATGAAAGGATATGGTTCATAATGGAATCTATGAACAAATAAAACGAAAAATGGTGAAAATTGACATACATACATACATACATACATACATACATACATACATACATACATACATACATACATAGATACATACATACATACATATTACAAGCATAAGTTACATACATACATGCTAAACATAAGATTAATGTACATGCATGTATGCTAAAGATTAAACATGTATACTCCAGCAGAGAGAGAGAGAGTATATGGAGTATAAGAGAAAGAGAGTATATAAGAGGAGAGTATATATATATATATATATATATATATATATATGGATTTACCATTAGTATAGGAATTCAAAATTGAAATTTATTAAGGTAAGACAATTAAGTTGATATTTAACAAAAGTTGATATCTAAGTGAATATTGCATGAGTCAATTCTGGAAAGTTCTTCATCAATGTCCAAATACTGGATGATCTGGATTTGCCATCTTATGCAGTTTTGTAGATTTTAATGACAATTTGAATAAAATAACAATCTTGCCATTATAATTAATTAAATTTATATTGATGTAGATTTTATTCATTCACTCAAAGCTCACATTTGTACCTGATATTTATTTAATAAAATTTTACATATTTTATTATTTGCCTGTTCTTCAAAATAGGAAATAAGCTAATATTTACAAAGACTGGAATTCATAAATTGTTGTTTTGGTTCACAAGTGCACTAGTCATTTACAAATATCCTAACGGTAAAATAGGGTTAATTAAATCAATGTGTGGATCCCATTTAGCTAACTAGCCCTATGACATAGCTACCACAACATCCAACAATTGACATGTTACGATCTTCTGTACCCAAAATTAGAGAAAGATAGTAAACTAACTAACCAAGATCCAAGTCAGAAATGAGGCTGTTTTACTCCTGTTGTCTCATGTACATTGTATTTTAATAGAATGTAGGCTGCACATTTCCTATTCGTTCACGATCGAAACTTTCAAGCATCGGTCGTCACATTTTGTCGGTTATTCGTTTTATCAACTTTACAGTCTGGACATGAACAAAATGTAATTTTTAGCCAATTGAATAGAGATTCCTCATAATTATATTATTTATAATCTAACTGAAGTCCTTTTTGTTTAATTACTCCGCTTGTCAATCATTGAAACATTTTTACGCGCTTCATTTCCGCACAATTTCGTAGTCCTTGTTTTGCCATTATGTAGCATTCTAATACTATTCATTCACTTGGTTCCAATTATCTCGATACTCGTTTACGTGTACTTTTTCGGTATAATGAGTTATTTCTTTTAACAAGGTAAATTTATAGCTGTCATTTAATCACATACATATGCGACACACGACTGTTTTTTTAAAGTGATGTTATTATTTTTAAATTAGGTAGACCAAATCACGCATAAAACTTATTAACTGAAATTTATCAACTGCTTTAGTCTGATTCGACGATTGAATACGATACTCGAAAATGAGTATCACAGTATTTCGAATAAAGAAAATATATGAAGTACGAAAACAGAAAAAGGATCACTTCATAAAAATCTAACGATTTCCCTCTTATTAGGTGCAATTAATTTTTTACATGTTCATATTATTTGGAATTAACTTTTATTTAGAAAAGATTATGTTGTTGTTTTTTTACATAGTTGGCATTTTAATTATAGGTATCTCTCGGGCTTATCGAAAGTGAAAAACTGATTATAATAATCATTATTCTTTAATCTATTCGTTGCGTAAACATCATGCGTAGTCGTTCGGAATACTCAATGGGTTTTTTTAAATCGTTGAATGCCTTTTATTTAATGAATTATTTTATAATTGGAAGCAATATAGTATGAATAATGAAGGTAGCTCCATTACTGGACTATCGTGAAAGAATGTAAATAGACGAAACGTTTCAATATAGCCTAAGTTGAAAGATTAACTTACACAAGGCACAGAAACGAGGCCACCTTTACCTCCATACAAAAGATACACTAAGCCAAGGGGATATATGCAATAAACCTTCCATGATGCTATCTTTGACTAATTTGAATTTCAAATTCGCATTTTCCCAAATTTTATACATGTCACGCTCTTCATGTTGTTTTTCATGTTTGAGGTATATCCTGGTGTCTAGTAATTAGAATTGTTTATTTCAGGCCTGCATTGTGCGGATCATGAAGACACGAAAACGAATGAAACATACACAACTGGCGGATGAAGTTATCAGTCAATTATCAAGTCGATTCAAGCCAACAATTCCTCTTATCAAAGTATGTGCTTATTTTATTTTTTATCATTATTTTTGGCAAAACGATTTGAATGTATTTGCGTAATGTATATTCTAATAATGTAGCTGCCCAACGCACTATGCAAGTTGGTCTGGTAGATTACTAAATAGTTAAATGAAAGGTCATAGGAAAATTAACACTTTTCACAAAGCAATGAAAATTTCCCCATACTGATTAAGAAAATTTTAGGACGGATTTAGTGGGCCTTCGCGTTTATCAAATTAGAATATTTAGAACTATGTATTGCAGAAGCGGTGTGTCGTGGCATCCTCCTTACGCTGTAAATAACTCGAAGGAACACGTATATTAAGTAAATATATATTTCTGAATTATATATGCCACCTCTGCTTTGTTGCGGCATAGTCTAAATAAGAAATCAAACATAATCTTCCATTGCTTTTCTAAATTTTCTGTATCAGGAACCGGATATTTCAGTCAAAACTGCACCAAGCAAAGATGTTTTATTAAATTTGATGTTGTTTTTTTCTCAAAATTTTAATTGGGCAATTGTTGGTCATGGATATCTTAGTTGTATTCGGTATTAATTTTATTTTCAATTGCAAACCATATAGTCAAATAGATTGTCTGGGTATTATTTGGTTTTTTCGATCATGGCTATTATGAAACGACAGAGATCATAGCTTTTAAAAAGTTAAATGTTAAATGGAAAATTTTAATTTGGGACACTAGAACTTATGAATTAGCAGATTAAACGTAAAACCGATGGATTATTGCGCAAATGAGTTTTTCACCAGATAACATGAGCTACGCAAAATGTTTGCTTCAACAGTTAGTTTATGCTTATTTGGTGAATTGTAAAACATGAAATTTTCATTTGTTCTTCTGACTGCTTAACAACCGAGTTGTGTGGTGTACGTAATATTCGATATATTAATGTCTACTCATATATTTCTTAAATAGATGCAATCTAAATGAGGTGATTAAACTCTTGAATGCTTGTACTATAGATAAAAACCGGCTTTTATTCACCCGCAATATAAATTTAAAAATCAATGAAACTTATTAAAGACACATTACTTTCGGAATTGACTTTTGTATATTTTGCATTTGAATTAGCTTTCATTGCATGTGCATTAAAGTTATGCAAATTAGCATACTGGGAATAATTGCATTTCAGTTTGCATCTAAAATATGTACAATTTTGTAGCATCTCTGGTCTATCATATTTCATAAGATACAGCAGGAAAGGCAATTCGCGATTATCGAAGCACATATCAATCTCATGTGTGCAAACGTAGTGTTGTGCTCTGCGTGCTTATTTAATTAAACTAATGTTGATGAGCGAATAATTGGCAACCCAAATCCAACGCATGTTTATTTTACTAAAAGTAAGTTTTACAAACACATCCTACTATTGAGAGTCCCGTACTTTTAATTTAAATCGGATAACTTACATGGGTGGATAAGCTGCCTTGATGAGCGTCTCGAATCAGTTCTCCATTTTTACGGTCGACGCCCAATTCGGAATAAATAGTGCCTCATGTCATACTCCATTGTAGGTCACAAGCTGCCATTAACATTCTCTGTTCTGTTCCATTGCGAGAAGTCTTCTTTTGAGCTGAACTTTTTAGCGGCGAGAATGTGCGGGAACCAGGAGCAAGCGGTGGTTTCAAAAGTTTTAAAAGGAACATGTTGCACGACATGAAAGAGATTAATTACCTTTTCCTTGTGGTGCGACACAAGATGTTTGCATCCACAGTATACCTGGTTATTCCAGATATTTAGATTTCCTCTTTCTGAAGTTTTTTTCAATGGAAAGCGCATCACACAAATAATTTGACAATCAATATTTCAAGTGGAAAATTTAGTTTAAACTGTCCCATTTATACTTACTGTTAGATCTCTTAAGCATAACTGGTTTCTATTTTCAACAGGTATGTGTATGTCAAATTGGTTTTTGTATGTGTCTGCATGTGTGAACTCCTCGAATTGAAACTACAGTTATTAAATAACAAATTCTGATGACTCACTAGATGAGAGTACGCCATGCCTGTGCGTATGTGTTCCAGGTTGTTTTGGTTTTATGAGTAATCAATTACTGCAGGTGTACACTTATCCCAGTGAAATTACAGCGATTTAGCTACATCTGACGATTCACTAGATAAGCGTTTGCCACGTCTGTATGTATGCATGTGTGCGTTGGCTTAAGACCGAGAAATAATCTGTTACATATAATTAGCGGTACGTGTATCAGTCATTCAAGTGAAACTAAAATGATAAATGTAATTTCCTATTTGAACACGCCAAGCCTATTTTTGCACTTACTTCCCTGAATGAAGTAATTACGAGTGGCATCCCGGTGAGGAGGGGAAAAGATGTGAATACCAGTGTGAATAAGTTTCACAGTAAATAAATAAATGTTAGAAAAATTAAATCAGATGAAGATAAATTGTTTTAATAAACAGAAAGTTAAAATAAAAATAAAAATAAGGTCATAAAAGAAATTTGAAAATTGCCTGCTAAAGAAAGATAATAGTAATAGTGCAAAGAAAAGTTGCATTTTCCCCCCTCATACAAACATAAATGTTTGTTAAAAGGCGCTACACGACCAACAGAACCTGAAATAATAGATAAAATAAGATAACAAGTGATCAAGGATGAAATTATGAGATATTACAAAAATAAATTAGGAGATATTGAATTACACAGCCCACCTCTGTAAGTTAATAACAATCCAATGTTCTTATTCTTTTACTTGAGCGAGTCTCTGATTCTGATTCGTGCAACCTTCGCTTCCTACCGTTATTTAATTCTGTATTCCAAATTTGACCTGGTGATTTTCTACGGCTGTTTCATTCATCATGTCATTTCTCGATTTAATTTCGATGGATTCTCTAATCAATCTAGTCGATGTATTATGACCACAAATGGATAGGTGACTGCAACCATCCAAATTAATTGTCCTGTCTCTACTGTATGACGTGCAAAATCCGATCTATCTTACCTTAATTTGGCCCATGGTTTCAACCGCATACATCAGGTTACAGTTGTTACATGTAATTTAATATAATCCTGATATGTCTAACGGTTCTATTTTCTCCTTTTGACTGGGCAGTTTAATACCTAGGGTAAGGGTATTTCGATGCTACCATTTTTATTTTCCTACTTAGTTTAGAGTCAGGTATTACCATTACCATCCGATCATCTTTTGTTTTATTTGACTTCACGTACTTCCAGTCATGATTAAAGTTACTTATGACGCTCGTCATAGTTGCTTCAATTTACTTTAGAGGATAACTATTAGCACGGAATATCTCTCGCGTTCTTCCTTATTCAATTTCCCTATGTTTTGTATCTGTTAATATCACCGATTTTAAGGTACCGATTTTCATTCCATATGGATGATTTGAATTGAAACTAAGAAGGATACCTGAGTAAGTATGCATCCTATAAATATCTCGTTCTAGTTTTGTACCGTTTCTAATTAAATTGACTTCCAAAAATGGTAATTTTCAATTGTCAATTTCAGTTTGCTCACCTGACTTGCTGTTTAAGAAAATTTATCAGTTGATCCTCCCCATGGTTCCAAATAACTAATATATCATCCAGATATCGTACATACAATTTTGGATTAGGGGGTGTTATATCTAAGAGGTTTTTCTCCATGTAATGCATGGAGATATTAGCTATTGTAACTGACAGTGATTGTCCCATTGGAACACCTCTAATATGCTTATAAAATTCATTCCTAAACTTAAAATAATTGAAGGACATACATATGTTCATCATCTTCATAACATGTCTCATAAATAAATAAGGTTTCAAAAGTTGTTTTTCTAGTTTTCGAAGAACGCTTTCAAACCCGTCTAAGCACCGCTGCTTAAGAGACTTCAAGTGTAGGGCTATTATGAAGCATAGTTTGCGAACCGAAGCGTTGGATAGTCAATGTCTCCAACGTGTCTATGTTTTTGCATGTATTTAAAAATCGAGGGCTAGATTTCGCATCCTTAAGACGGGATGGGCCGGATAAAAGTTTAATAAACTATCTTTTGTATACTGACCTCGTTCTTATGACGGAGTGCATTATTTTGCTTGAAGAAATCTTAAATGTTGAGTTTATATTCGCAGTGCTGTCCTTTTAGTTTCGAATTTCGCCGCTATTTTCTTGTGCGGGACAATTGATAGCACTCGTAGATCGGTGAATCCTTGAATCCTTTACATTTCCGGGTGCACCGATTTTTAGCCTTGATTGATGGGTTCTCACTTGTCGCTTCATTTTGAAGCCCTTCATCAGCTGCTTGTCTGAAAATATCGGAACAAGATTTTCCATTCTTTTTTCCGAATTATCGGGACTTCATTTCTAGTCCTATCTTCAGGGTTGACACCATACACACAGGAATAAAACTTGTGGCAAATATGGTATCCTCATTATATTTATTCTATAAATATCACTTTAGTAGAGTGCACATATGTGTATATAGGTTGTTTTGTGCGGGGGGGTGGGGCGATATGGATAAGTTTGTGTATACATTTGAGTATAAGAGAATAGGTATGAAGACCGGATATTAGGGCAGACAATAAGAAACACTAGGAATTAAAATAAATATTAGTAGATCTGTCTTGAATGAGGATACTACATTTGCCACAAAATGTTTTTTGCCTGTCAGTATGGTGTCAACCCTGAAGATGGGACTAGAAATGAAGTCCCGAAAATTCGGAAAAAAGAGTGGAAAATCTTGCTCTGAAGTCATTTTTAAACAATCAGTTTTAAAATGAAGGAACAAGGCCAAAAATCGGCGAGGAAATCTGGTCAGGCGTTTTCAACGCGAGTTATTCTTTTATCTTTCGTCTCAATATCGTTAAAAATGAGTGATTGTATATATTTCAAGCCTTTCTAATGCCTTGGACGACATGTCCGGTGGGCATGTGGATAATGATCTTTTGATTGATTTTGTGATCAATTAGTGTAGCGTAGGGACTGATACGCTTCACCGCTCCTTCAAGGGTTCAAAAGTGGTTATCAAAATCATCATCATGCACACCAATACAAAAGTCAGTAACTAACGTTTCACTGCACATAACCAAATAAAAATAAATGATAATAATGAAAAATATTAATTTAGGCACACAAATTATTAAGGGAGAGAGTTTTATGAAGGGGAGGTTCTATTTAATATGAATATATTTATATATTTAACACTCATAAGTGAGGCAAACGAATAGTCAGTTTTAAGTCAAAACAACATCACAAATAACTCTTCTCAACTAAGAAAAGAAAGTTACGTAGATGATTCTACTAGAAATCTGCAACAAATTAGCCAGTGAGCTCAACTCGATGCAATATCACGCAGGGTTTCCAACCAATAATTATGATGTGCACGTGGGACCCATCCTGGAAGGCGAGTAGGTCCCATACTACCCAATTTGGATGTAGTTGCCTTTAGCTGGTTCTGTCATGTCAAAATCTGTCCATCTTACGTTAATCTAGCGCCAAATGAGATAATGTTTTACTGGGCAGTCGAATTGAGGGCATACGCAAAATGTGACCGAGTCAATGCAGCTGATGGGGTTTTATTTGTTTTTATACTGAGGAGCACTTGTTGGCTGATCCAAAAATACGCCTACGGATGTCAGCGTTGGTTATTCATTGTTGATAACTTACATGTGCTATGCTTCTCAAAAAAAGGTGGTCGAATGCCTGTGAGCGTCCGAAGCTTCCAAGTGAGTGGTGAGTTATCTTGTAAAGGAATCTTACAATTAGAGGGTGTGAATTTCGTGCTGCAAGTCGGAACAACGACTGCTAATCTATTCTAGGTGGCCTGAGCATAATCTCGAATAATAATGTAATATGATTTGCATTGTGATGACCGACCAATATACCATCCGCGAGAACTTCAACATCTACATTCTAAACGTACGGAAGAGTAGCTCATAATAACATATATTACAAAATTAAACAAAAATGTGAAAGTGACAGCCTTGAAGAACACCACTGTTTGTAATCAAGTTGTGCGTTAACTTGTTGTGACCCTTAAAGCAGCCAGAAGTGTTTGTGAAGAGAGCACATATAATATTTACAAATTCGTTATGCACCACTGTTCGACAGAATATCGAATAGAACATTGCACTTGACAGATTCAAATGTTCCCTTGAAGTCTAGAAAGACAGCTAATATGGGACGTCGATATACATTTTGCTGTAAAAATACTATCTATAAAACCTAGTCCTGACCGGATTCCAGCTAGTGCTTTTCTAGTAAGTGATACACGCGAAGCGCTATGACAGCGTAAGTTGAAGCAAATAACCTAGATACGACTGGAGCCAAGCTTATACCAATACGGCTATCACACGAATTACGATTATTTTTTTGAATTTAGGAATGGTGGTTGACTCATTTCAAGAAAACGACACAGCCTCCTTATTCCATATAGTACAAAAAAGGTTAGTCAACGCTCCAGAAATTCTATCCCCACGGAAGCAAATCATCAGGACCTGCGGCTTTGCAACGTTTAAGAGATAGAATTGCATCCCATATTTCTAACTTTGATGTTTCTTCGAGACTAACATTCCACACTATTGATGCCGGCATACTTTCGAGGATCGGGACTGTCGTAGGTGCCCAAAAAATTTATCTTTGAAAGGTTCGTCCCACCTATAAAGACGAATTATTTTATCCATTATTAGATGGTTGTTGCTATCATTTATTACTTCACTAACTTTTAATTTTCTTGAATATATTGCGCGAATAAGTTGAAACAATTATCAGCTATTACCTGGTGCAAATACGTTTTCCTTCTCTTCGACTTAATTTACTTTACTTTACTGCGGCTGACTCCTTTTGGAGGATAAGCCGGCTCCATAGAAATCCCGGATTATACCTCTCCATGCCGGGCGGTTGGCAGCCATTTCGTAACATCGAACATTCCAACACCCGAAATAAATAGGTGTTTTCGCGCTGATACAAAGCGCGTCGCTTGCCGGGGACCGTCGTAAAGGCCATCCCCTCCTCAACGTGGTACGACGGTGTCAACCATGTCTCGATGGCCGATCGTACATGGGCTAACGGGGCTATGGCAGTGGTGTCACCAGGGCGTGGTGGATTTCCGACCGGCAATCGGATCTCCTATAAAATACCACATGAGCCCGAAGACGGCACCATGACTCGGCGTGTGTTCCCTGCCACAAAAGGGTTCAACAGCCACAGGATTACATGGACTCCTGGACAGTACCCCGTACTTCCGAATGGCGAATGAGCTCTCAACAGCCACCGGCAACCATACTATTTACTGCTGCCTTGCAGACTGCGCTTGGATGTGCAAAGGCTAGAGGTGCGTCCTCGATCAAAAAGCCGAGTGGTGCGGGGACACCACTTGTACCAAATTCCCAAGAAACTCCATGAAATGTTCTTTTCGACCTTTCTTGTCTAAAAGATTGGCATTTAGACTGCACTTCATTTGGCGTCTTATATCTCTAAATGTATTATCATAAACCGAGCAAGCTGGAATTTGGCGCCTAGTTTCTTGAATATCTGAGACCCAATGGTTATTTATTCAGTAGCTTATAATGTCACATACAATAGTACCTGCATTGTGCACAGTGTAACTTATATTAGTTCAAAGTGATTTAAAATTTTCGGCACCAGGAAAAGTTATTTTTTAATTTAGAATATATTTATATTTTTGTCGGAAAGAAATGTTCAAGTTTATTTACATTTATTTGAGGTTTATTCTCATTTATTTATGTTAAGCGCATGCACTTGGTTATAGGTGACATGTATGATGTAAATGGGCACTTTATTAACGACGAATATCATTTTTGTGAAAGATATACTTTGAGCTCGATGCGCAACGAGAATTGTCAACGACTCTTGGATAGCTGCGCCACATGGCGTCCTCCGGCTTCCGGACAGCGGTGGAAAATAGATCATTTAGCAATTAGCTATAGATGGCGTGGTTGATTGTCTTTCGTTCAAAATTAATTCCCAGGCATCTCAAGTATATGCCATTAGAGCTGGGGCATGCATAATTGGTAAGGAAAATTAGCAAAAGCTCAGTTACTTTGAATGTATTGCTTCTTAACATTATTAAAGCTATGTATTCAACAAATTAATAAAAATCAAGATAAATAGCCGTTGCCGAAGTTCTAAAATGAGTATGCATTTGATGTTTTTTGAATGTGAAACCGGTTACCTTGTATAAACAATGTACATGGCTAAATTTATAAACAATTTTAATACAACACATCAAATACACCTTAGACACAATGGAAATGCAGCTCGATTTTTTGGTCAATTGGTGGTTGTTTCAACAACTACTGGCAAGATCATATTTACTCTAAAACTTAGATTTGGCTTTTGTAAGTGTAGCTCATTTTAATAACGCCTATATTCACTTTTTGTTTGACCTTTTTAGCACTGCATAACCTACCTTATTGAACGGGAATATATTCGACGTGACGAAAACGACCGAGATAACTACGAGTACATCGCTTAGTCAAACCGTTCCAAGGCTCTCTTTGCGAAACATTGAAGGGGACTTCTTGCCATGGCTGTGCTTCGTTTGTCTCGACGCTTTGTGTACACACACTCACGCAAATACAATTGAACGCAGGAGCTCTTCGTCATTTTGGTGCGCTATCTCAAGCGGCCGTGTTTCTATTTATTAGTCTCATTATGTCTGGTTGATAAACTGCAAAAAGCATTACAACTGATTTTATTCAGGACATCCGGCATTTCCAATTTATTTTTTGTTTATGTCTTAGCTTGCCTTATAATGTGCTCAGTTTTTGTATCAAAATAAATTCCCATCTCTATCTTAGTCTGAGTCTGTTTTTCGGCTTTAGAATGCGTTTGGGTAGATTGGAAGCAATATTCAAAAGACTATGCTATTATTACAGTTATTATATTTTAAAGTGAGACAGGAACGTTCAAGACATAGGTTTGACAAGGGTCACTAATATCAAAATTTCGTTTCGCGTTGCTCGATTATTTAAATTGTTTATTTAATCGACAACAGCAGTGCTATATATAAAGATTAATTGCTAGTTTTCGACGTTCGATTAGATGACTATCCTTGTTCGAATTTATATATTTTTTTGGTACTGAATAGTTTGATTTTGCGTTGCAGAAGTTTCCTATCTATTGCTTTTATTCTTTTGTGTGTGCTTGATTACCGTTAATTAGTTCCAAGACTGAATTCTCCAACTATAAAAAAATGTTCAAAGCCACCATCATTATCAAACACTAACATTATTGTCCATACTAAACAAGTTGTAGAATTTGTTCGAACTCTGACTATATAATATATACACTCATACCATGCTTGGTGATATTTGTGTTTCTTATGAATACTTGAGCGTAATTTATCAATGAATGGAGAAACGACTGTGCTGTCCCACTAATCTGAGCAGATGCCTTTTGACATATGGCTATTTCACGTTTTCTACTTGACGTCGGCATTGGTTGCCTAACTTCTTTCGAGGTAAATAATGCATTTTCACATGAATTAACGTGTATTTCTTGATTTTTCTTGAAACTTGATGTCAAGGCAGTTCATTCGAAATATACTCTTTGTAATCTTGAAAAATTCTGATTTCTCGAAGATTACAAAATGTTAAGTAGTTTAAAATCATGTACCAATTGTTGAATCTTGCGATCGTTGCATAAAACACTATCGTTAATTGAACGATTTTCATAGAAGGTACAACAGGCCAAGTTTAGTTAAAACAAAAGCCCTCTCTTGCACTGACGATGCCGTTTGACAATGTAATTTTCATTAATAACTAAGCTGTACCTGTTTTTGCTCGTTTTTAAGCGACTGTTATGTACATACAATGCTCACCGTCGCACTCTATGCTAACTACAATATCAGTTGGCATGCATGACAGACAAAACGGATACATTTAAAAATTTTCAGAATCATCAACAGGCCGATACGTTGCAAAACAACAAAACTACCGTTAGTATATGCGGCCACCACTCACTAATATGCCTGTGCTTTTTCTCAGCTAGTGGCTTATTGTAAATTTTTTTCTATTCCTTGCATTCATTCTTTAAATCACCTTTGCGAGCTTAAGTTAAAAACCAGTCCAATTTTATCTAACTGGTCGCACAACATAGTCGGATTCGGACTGACGGTAATTTAGCTATGCTGTATCTGGCTAATAAAAATCTGTGGTATTAGTCTGAACACCTGCAAAGTTGGTTTTACGAATTGTTATCACTTACGGTGTAATGCTCACATAAAGCCTTTACTTTGCCTTGCTCTCTTCTCGTGCTGAAGGCCAACATAATTAACTGACTATGAAGGGATTAATTACATCTAGAATGGACTATTTTTGTTGACCATTATGACCTCAACTTGGATACATCTATTTGGCTTTATTTGCGTCAATGTTATAAGATTTATTTGAGGGAGATGTGAGGAATATCTGTTTTGTCTCCATTTTTAGCAAAGTATGGATTCACTTGTTTTCTATGAGAATTCAATTTCTCGCAATAATGAAATTGTTTTGTTTGCGAATATGTAGACGTTGTTTGTTGAAGCAAACATTTAAAACAAACCTGCTAATTGAACAAATTGCTAAAATTACCTTTATTAATCTATCGATGACGTTTTACATCATTTTCTAACCACCATCATCATTGCAAACAGCATAGCACCCAGTATTCAAAAATTGATGTTCGCAGTTATATATATTAAAATATTCATATTTAGGCCATTGACTGTACAAGAACAAGATGTATCCCAGTCTCTATGTGTTAAGCCATAGTTATTTAAATAGGGACGACAGCAGCCTCCCCAAAACATTGAGGTATTAAGATTAAGATAAAGCATGGTATAACTGTGCATCAAAGTTGCAGGCCTCAATATCTATTGAAAATTTACTCAAAATTTAGCAACGCTACACATCATTAACAATTAATGTCAGGTATATATTTTTGTCTGCTTTAATGCATATGCACATGTTTTTTTGTGTATATTAATGCATGTGTGCATTCATGTATGTATTTATGCTTGTATTTGTTTATAGATGTCTTGGTGTATCTCTATATGCATGCTTTCCTAAATGCATTTATATATATATATATATATGTATGTATGTGTGTGTGTGTGTTAGATATAACGCGATTAGTGTTTACCTCAAGTTCGCGAACTTGATTCAAGCGGGTGTAATCACTACCCGCACACTCAATGACTGTTTAATTATGCATTTATATATATTTATAGGTGTATTTATATATTATTATATGAGTAGAACAAAATGTAACCAAGTATACCAAATTTGGAAAAAAATTTGGCTTGCCAAAAGAAATAGTTAACGCTTGCACCTTAATACGAAGTACTTCTACCGGGTGGAACTTTGAGAGATCTGAGGAAGAGGTAAAATTTTTAATATATATTTTGTGTTACTCATTAGAAATAAGCGGTTTATTTTTCTTTTACAGCCAAATCTTAACCATGAATATTTTTCACTGTTATGGGACGTTCATGCATCAATAATTAAACGATTTTGTTTTCCTGTGGTGTCTAATTCTTCATAATGATATTATGCTGTACATTGTCGTAAGCAGGTGCACTTGTGTACGTAATACATGCAGATTTTTACATTTTCACTTACCTATGCTTAGACGCACAACCACTTATTTGTATTTAAAAGAAAATACTGTGATGTTTCTGTTTTCGCTGTTTTCCTCATCAAAACATTTCGTCACTATCTTCGGGAACTTTACAGACTGACATCGGTTGATCTTATTCGATAGAAAATTAGCTGGGATCTAGCGCCGGAACACAATCGAATAATTATTGTGATTTTATCATTAACTTTTTTTCCATTGAGAATGATGGCCAAATTTTTAAAAATTCGTTACCGTTTATCAACAAACATCCAATGACGTTTTGGCCACATTGGCCTGGATATTTAGGCAGACTTTTTGACGTTTGCAATGTCTTTATTTCGAGTTTCATGTATTTTTACTTTGAGTTCTAGAAACTGTTATAATTTGTCTCATCATTGTAGACTTGTTTAAACAGTTTATTTTTTCTTGATGTTTTACTTAAAGACAATTGGCCAAACGTCCTTGAGGCTATATAGGGAAATGGCACTTTCAAATTTTTCCTTATCTGAGTTGAAAATTGGTGGTGTAAGTTTAAGTGCTTTTCAGAAACTGAAAAGTTTTTGCTGGCTTCCACTAAATATCGTTTTTAGATACAGAAGTTGGCAGTAACATCAAAATTCGATTCCCACTTATAATGATATATATATATATATATATATATATATATTATATATATATATAAGGTATATTTATTTATATACATTATTGATTATTAATATTGTATTGCTATATATCAACCTTATAAAAAATTGGCATTCGGAAAATCATACTTTTATTTTGTCTGTGACTGTTCATCTACGATAATGTGTAAATTTTTGATCCAGTGCAGCCGCGTAATAATAATACTTTGGTTATGCGATCAAATCGTATGCCGAGGCTTTGTTTAAAGCTTTTAAATGCTCAGCTATTCCAAAATTAGTTATTTTGCGTGCGACACGTTTTTAATGTGGATATGCCAACTTTCTAGGTGACTTTTATTTCTCGCCGGAGATTGTTTGTGGTCTCTTTAAAATATTTCTTATCCAAAGTTAAATAAAGATAATAATAATAATAATAATAATGATGATAATCTCACTTGCAACGATATTTGTTTATTGGATTACCTGAACGTCGCCTCAATGTTATGTACGCTCTTTTTGGGTAATACACTGATGTATTACATTTCAGCGGATTCCCGAAAACATTTAAAACATTAATTACTACTGCTTAAGTTACTTTGTTGAGTAAAGCAAAGCTTTTTGTAAATAATTGGTGTTATCTTGTTTTAGTGCACTGATTGCTAAGACCAGTAACTTTCATTGGTAACTCTCATTGCCTTTTAGTTCAGAGCTGTTAGTTCATTTAGTGCAGAATTCATATGAATCACCGACAAACCAGACATCACTGGGCTCTTCCTTATTCACTTCAATTTTGCGGTCTGTCGATTCGTGGTCCTGTTTCTTTCAAGATATTTTCTTGTCATTATGGTCATTGTTGTAGTACAAAGGCCATCTGTTTGTGGGCGCTATCTTTGGTATTTTTTATATAACGACATCCGAAACCAAGATATTTCAACCATGACAGCCTGTAGGCCCTAGACATTCTTAGTTGTAACGTTATTATGAACACTTACGCTAAAACAAAGACACAATTGTCCACCCTTTAAAACAAGTTAGGATGCTCCGCTTGATTCTATGCATTGCTGACTTCATTTGCCGTGATGAATTGCGCTTTTTTCATGGCATGTCGGGTAAAGTACGATTGGTGAGGATAACTTCTTAATACTACTGCAGGTTTCCTGCTATCATCCACTCAGTGAGCTGCCTTCTGTCTTTCTTGGTTTTAGAATGATTTAGTGAATTAGTATAAAGATTTTTCGTGTTAATTTATTTGTCAGGCACATGAGATTTATCTCCATTAATTTTATGTACCAAATGATGCTCTTTTACTATCTGTGCCACTATTAAACTTAGTACGGCTTTTTTGTTATTTAATTAGAAAATTCAGTCTTTAAATAATAATAACCCTCATTCGTAAAGCACTACAAATCTTCCGTCGACTGCACACAGAGACGTGTCGATCTTCTTGACCACTGAATGGCATAACGGTGGCTTGCAATTTATATATATATATATATATATATATATATATATATATATATATATATATATATATATATATATATATATATATAGGAAATTTAGAAGAGCAATGGAGATGAGGAATTAAGTTAGATGTCTTCACATTATGTGATATTAAACGAAGGAAAACATGCAAATATTTTCGCTTTTGCATGTTTGTATGTGTTTGGAGCTGTGGGTTAGAGAGTATTTACGTACACTTTGGCCTGTGCTTTTATTCTGTAAAAGATAAATCTACCTGACACACTTGATTTTTTTGACCATAGAATAAAAAAGATAATATATTCGAGATGTGATGTGGTGGGAAATAACGCTTTTTACATAAGTTTTGTATATTGATTTTCTGACAAAATGCTGTAATGTATGGATCATACGTTGGTTTCCACTTTCAATACACAATAGGTTAAAATATAAGATTTATATCTCTGCATTTGCTGTTTTTTTACTCCTTTCTATACTCTGAGCCTGTTGATAACTATTTAACTTCGATGTTACTCACTGTTATTTTTCCAACTTTGCCAAGCTTTTATTATGTATCAGAAAATGTGTAATTTATGGACGATGTAAACTGTCATATATTTATCGATTAATTAAATTAAATTTTTTTAATACGAACATTAAATTCTACGTAATACAACATAGCATTGATGGCTATTCTTCGTTTACTAGCTCTGCTCATCTTCTCAAAGTTGTGTAAGCGGTCATGGCTTATAATTGGTATTGTCATTCATTGTTTATGTTTGAGACATTACGCCAGAGTTATACGAGCAAGCAATGCGGTTACAATGATTCACGGTTTCTGACTGCTACTGGCTGTTCATTACCTAGACTTTTCAAGTTAAGTTATGGTGTCGGTCAACTATCTAGAACAACAAGATGGCAATAGCTTTCAAATGGCACAGAACGCTCGCCATCTTTGTCTGTGACATATTTTGTTGATATTATAGCGCATTCTATTGCCATTTTTATAACAAGAGTTCTGTGTCAGTGAACATGAATGATTAAAAGCTGAACATATTAAATACATAAATGAAATCAATTATGCGCCTAAAATTTCGCCTATATTTATCTATCGATCTACTCGTAATCAATTTGTTCTTAATTACCATAATCTTTTCAATTTTCTGTTTGGAACTACATTCATATTTCTTTCACATCTATCGCATCTCCTCATGTTGTACATCTATTTTTTGTGAATTTTGTAATCTTCCATTATACCAAGCCTATGACACTTACAAACCTGTTTAATAAAATTTGGAGATTTGATTTAAATGAATGAATTGTTTTTTATATTTTCTGATATTATTAGTGTTGGAAGATTTGCTTAGCCTTCTTCGTTCTCTATAGAATTACAGTTTCTATGGTTGCTAATAATAGTTTTTTTTTGAAATCGGTTTTCAAAGGAAGCAGTTAATATGGCATTCAATACTATAATGTGATCGTTATTGAAAACTGTGATAGGCTGTCTTCCATCGGGACGTTTCATCAAACTGAAATTTTATACAAGACGGCTAAAATAGTTACACGTAAACCCTATATGTACGTATGTATTTATGCGCATAGCCATTGAAATTTCCAGCCTGATGATCAGCCCGGTAGCTGCAGCGTATACCTTGCTGAGTCTAATGGGATATGGCCATCAGCCGGTTTCATGTGAAGCCTCGAGTTTGGTTTAACTACGAAGTAACACTTAGTGTTGAATGGATGGTGACGGAGTGAAAAAAGTGCCGGACACGAAGGGAAAGTTTCGGTTGCTGATGAAAACTTAGATAACTAGCGCCTGGAAAGATAGTGCTCGTTAGCCTTGGTTGGCTAATTGTCCAAGAGGAGAAGAACTCTGAATGTAAATTTTCGACACTAGACATCAGCGATCTGGTGTTCTTTTACAATCCACATACTACCATGAGTAATACGAAATATAATGAGTGTATAGTGCAACGGCTGAAACGCAGGATAAAAAGGATGGCCTTATCTGTTAGTTCGTGCAGTATAGGTAAGCGCAGTTGGGCTACTGCAGATGCATTCATTTCCAGTTCTGTCTATATCTCTAAATCTAACATAAACGTATTTTCTGATGCTATTAACATGATAGATTTTGAACAAATCACTCAGCCCAATATCTTACGCCAAACTTTCGAAAATAGTTCAATTAATCTTCAATTCATTGTACCTAGGTAAGGTCTTCACGTGAGCGCATTTAATGTGAGAACATTGAAATAAGCTGGACAAAATTAAGCTCTCGAACGTACATTGGATAAATTCAAAATTGGTATATGTAGCGTATCCACAACTAAAATGCAGGATCCTACGAGTATTTCAGAACTGGGTGCACCATCCATATATTAGCGTTATTGGCTTTGAGACTCGTTTGACGGAATATTATCAGGCCGAACAACAGGGCGTCGGTATTGTCCTTAGCTCAAAGGTTGAGATATAATCTTGTTTATGTATGAGATGTACGCACATGTTTGGTGTCTAACAGACACAGAATTTCATCTACGTGACAAACACTTTAAGCTCAATGCGCAATCACAAGGGTGATCGAATGTTTCGTAGCTGCGCGTTGCATACTTTGTACTTGATTAGTACAAACTTCAGTCATTATAGAGCGTTGTTTCACATGGCATTCTCCAGACCCTGACAACTGTGGGCTTAAATAGATCATGTAGCAATTTAGAAATATCGTTCGTTTTGGAACATGTGTGGATTTAGATTTTCACTCGCGTTTTACGTAAGGCTAAATAAATATAAACCTCCAGTAGAATTCATTAGATCAGTATAGTCTGTGTAAGCACTTTGAATGAATCAAATACGATAGAAGAACAGTCCGGATTCCGGCCTGAAGTGACATGTATATCGTTGACCCACAATATACGTCAAGGGTAAACTTGACTCAATCTATCAGTGTGTTCTATTTGATATACTGACGAAGGTTAGTATGTCCAGGCCACCTTGAATATATTGACAGTCCACGTTCCGTCGTTTGGTATGAAATTCGGACCTTATAAATTTAGGATACTCGCAAAGAATCAACAATCACTCAGTTAAACTCTGCGACTTCAAGATGAAGATTTAGACGTAGTTAACAAGTTTAGATATTTTGGTAGCCATATCAATAACTCAGGTAAAATGTATGACGAGATGCCTATGAAAATCGCGAAAGCCAGAGTAGCTTTCTCCTATCTTCGCCATTTAAGGATATACGTGAGTATCTCATTGCTTCATAAAGTGCAGTTTTTTATGCACTAATGACATGCACTTCAGGATCTTAGACGCTAACAGAAATTCGACCATCGTTGTTTGAGATGCATATCCCAGATATGATATCGACAGTGAATAAGCAAGTATGTATTAGGTGTTGCGAACCTAGTAACAAATTAGTTCAGTTGTGACCAGAAGGATAAACCAAAGGCAGCATGAACGGAAAGTATAATCTCATGCACATTCGTTTCGTGCTTACTGGCGACTCATCAGTAGGAGCCGGTATTACGCCCTTTAACCACTATATATTTGGTGAAGAATGTGGAATAATAGGACGGTACAATCTCCTAGACGAATGTGTAAACCTGCAAAAGTGAAGCTAACATCATATAAAGTCTACGACAATGCGACTTCAACGCTTACTCACACTACATAATATATATACCGAGTCTGTAAAGATACTAACACTATGGCTATTGTGATTTGGTAACCATTATCAACATTATTGTACCAGTTATACTTTACGGTCATGCTGCCTTTGGTTTATCCTTCTGGTCACAACTGAACTAATTTGTTACTAGGTTCGCAAAACCTAATACATACTTGCACATATATTAGTTCTTCGCAACAAACAGTATTTAAATGAATAAGCAACGCTGTCATCAGTAGTAGTCGTTTTAGATTTATTAATAAGTGCTTCGTACTAAACAATCAATTAGTACTCCACCAGCTTCGGTGTCTCGGTTACGTTTTCCATGTGACTTCAATGCCATTGCCCAGTAAAGTATTATTCACTCAGTATGAGCCAGATTATCTTCACGAACAAGGCTAGATTTCACTTCAAATCAGGGTCGCAATCGTGATATAAAAACCTGACCCATTATTTACATACATTTTTCAGTATGAACTAACTATTACACGTACAATGTATGCAAGACTACTAGAGGTGAGAGCCGCGTATCTAATTTTGCTTTTCATATATATGCAACGCGGTTTGACCCTCATAGTCAGTTTGCCGTCGTACTCTAATGATGATCATGGAAGGTCGAAGCGTATCAGTGCGTTGCGACTGGCGGTAGTTTTGCTATGTTGTTCAACGACTGGTTGAATACAATGGGATTGGTGTTTACTTCAAGCTCGCAAACTTGATTTAAAAAAAAACTGACTGCTTGTTTTAGTCACCATTATTGTAATGGCGCAGTAAGACAGCACTAAATACCTGCTCTAATCTAGATTACTGCTATAGTGCAGCAAGGCAGCTCTGACTGACTGGTTTAATCATCGTCATTATAATATTGCAGCAACAAAGCAATGAATGCCTGGTTTATGTGCTGTCATTGTAATAGTGCAGCAAGAAAGACTGACTGCCTGCTTTATTCATCATCATTGAAATATTGCAGTATGATCGCACTGAATGCCGAGTTTAATCATTATATTAATAGTGAAACAAGACAGAAATCACTGCCTGATTTAATAATTATCCCTGTAATGGTGCGGAAGGACAGCACCTACTGCCTGGTCAAATCCTCATCGTTCTAATAAGGCAAAAACACAGGCCAGAGCGTAGGGATTTTCTGGAGTAACATTTGTTCAGAAAAATATTTGAAATTCTAAATTATGGTGAACTTTAGCATAGCTTGAAACCTATTGCGTTTGTATCATGTGTTGACTCGGAAACTATAGTGTTGGTAGCATGTACCTTTTCGGTAGCTATATTATAGGTATCAGGTACACAGGTAGCCTTAGTGTTGATAACATTTAAAGGCTTCATATTTATGGTGAGATGGTCTTGAAGTCGAATTGTCACTGGCTTTATATGAAGTTGGCTTCACTACTGTAGTGTTACTCATTCGTATAGGAGATTTTACCACTCAATTGTCCAACATTCCTCACCAAAATGTATGGTGGGTAAAGAGCGAAATACCGGTTCCCCTTGATGATTCGTCAGTAAGCACGAAACGAATGTGCAATGTATTATACGTTCCGTTCATACTTTCCTTTGTTTATTCTTTTGGTTATATTTGAACTAATTTGTCATGAGGTGCCCAATACATAACACACAATTACAGTGCCGAAAGCCTGGTTTAATCATCTTTGCAATAATGCAGCAAACCGGCACTTACTGCCTGGTTCAATGATCAGAAATCTTTTTGTACACAAAAACAGATTTCTCTGCTTACTTAATTATCACCACTGTAATGATGCAACCTCACAGACCTGACTTCTTGGTTTTATCCACATCATTGTAATAATGCAGGAAGACAGCGCAGCCTGTTTCGTATAATGACGATCACTGTAATAGTGCAGCAAGACAGCCCTGAACGCCTTGCATAAACATTATCATTCTAATAATGCAGAATAACAGCACTGACTGCATAGTTTAATCATGATGATTGCAACAGTGCAACAAAACAACCCTGACCGCCTTGTTTAACCATCACACTTCTAATAATGCAACAAGACGATACTGACTACCTATTAGTGTCAAAATCAATGAAATTGTGCAGGAAGGCAGCGCTGATCACCTCCTCAATCATCATTTTTGTAATAATACATCAATGCAGAACTGTCTGCTTTCTTTTTATCATCAACAGCACAGCCCTGAATTCCCGGTTTAATCATCATTATTATAATAGTGAACCAAGAGATTCCTGACTATCTTCATTAATCATTATCATTTTAATAAAGCAGCAAATCTAGCTTGAATGCCTGGTTTAGCCATCATCACTCTAACATGGCAAAAAGACAGTCCCGTTTTTTGATAATCTGTAACGGCCCAAATAAATTCGCCGACATTTTGTCAAAAATAACTTCAAAATTTAGTACGCTGGACCAATGAGAACGTGCAACCTTACCTTGATCAATTACGTGCGAATTCGCATCTATATAAGCGCGATGCAATTACCACAAAACACTTTTCTGCTCTGCTCGCTACCTGTGAATGCTGCCAACTTCTCCGCTGCGCTGACTATCTGCGCCGAATGCTCCACCTGCGTTTAGCACGCTGTGTCACTAACTCGGCTAGTCTTCGGTCGCACCAATCTTCTTGGTGCTGCGCAACAAGTCATACGTTATCGATCATGTAATAATCGGATTTCTACGTGTGCCAGCCATCTCGGTGTTGCCAAAGACCCTCAACAAAACTAGTCAAGGCCTTATAACAGCAACTAACACATCCTGATTCAAAAATTATACTTTTCACGTGCATCTGCTCATCGGATCACCAGCCAGCGAACAGAACAAAAATAGCTAGTGTCTGGAAGGATTTCTGGACATCAATACGCTGCTTATACTTACGAAATTTCACGGCATTTGCCGGTGAATGTCTCTCAGGCTCTATTAAGGGCCATCAACAATAACTGCTACCTGTGGAGTTTAATTTAATTTTTGGACATCAATTAACTCCTCATATAAAAATAAATCAATTTTATTTTTGGACATTTGATGTTATCGCTGGTTTCGTAAAACAATATTGTAATTTTTGGAAAAAATTGTAAATTTTTTTGGAAGTTCTTTTGTTCATATTGTCGAAGTTTTTGACTTGTCTTGTCGAAGGAAAATGTTTTAGTTTTGATCTGAGTTGCTGAATTGCACAAGCGGGACACTGCGTGGTTCCATCTCCGACTCTTTGCTAATAAATCATTGTAATCTTCTTGTCGATTGTTCTTTTTAATTATCAGCGAAAAGAACCACAAATTTGCTTTGGGTATTTAACGTGAATATTTGTTTTAAGGTCTCAATCATTCTGGTTCAGTAACCTGTGGATATCAGCGTATCCTGGTAAGCTTACTTATTTAATATAATATATAAATTGCAAGTAATTTAATAATATCATGGCTGGTTTATTAAATACTGAGGATACAGAGCAGTTGGCTATTGGACTTAAGGATTGTAGCTTAAGAGATAGTTCAGAGGAACTTAAGTGTTCCAAGATAGATGATCATTCCGCATATATGGATTTTCCGGGCCTGGCATCCAAGAGACCCCTTATGGTAGTGTCCAAAGGGCCTCTACACTCCCTCCGAATACTTACTTTGTCTTTTAGAAGCATTTCACGGCACTCTAGCCGGGGCGTTAAAAATCTTTCACTGGGATTGGACAAATCGAATCAAATTTTGTTTAGCTGAAGCGAAAGTGGTAAATTTTTAGCGTGTGTGTATTTGCGTATTTATGTATTAAGTATCCGATTGTGGAACTTTTTAACAGGACGTTGCATAAAATGTTTTGTTTTTGTCTAAAATAAACCAACAATCTAGCCATCTGCCCTATTGTTTCTCTAATTTAACTATAATGAGAAAATTTTATTTCAATTAACACGAGAGCTTGCAAAATATTGGCCTTCTACTCCTCTAACATGCTTTTTAATTAAGTTTTAAATATTTATATAACGTGTTACCTAATTAAAATAAGGCTAGGTTTCCGTTTTATATTATAAATAACTTTACTTCGACAAACACAATATTATAAGTAAGAATTTACGCTTACGCAGTATAAAGTATCTAACAAAAATATTGACAACATATAAAAAGTGCTCGAACATTAAAAGTGTATTTCAAAACATGACTGGTGATTGTAACAAGAGTGCATATCAAAGTGTAATTACAATACAAAATCGATGACTAACGTAACATGAATAAATGAAAGCGCTCTATTTTGAAGTACAAAATTACTCCAAGACATGCTTAAAATTAAGGGTGATATATTTCCGACTTTCTGGAAAAAGTTTTTGCGTCAGCGTGTAAGAAATAAATTAGTTTATTAAACTGTAAAGCATTTAGTTTCTTTGACATTGAATTACAGGCGCATCTGTTGTCAATCAAGTGCCGAATTCATCTCATTTTCTCTGTTAATTGCATTCATAGACAGGGGTTTAATTGTAACTATTGAACGTTATAAGCTAGCATGAATGATGCATAGTGACAATTAGATATGACACAGTTGTCTGTTTGTGTACACTGTTAAGTATAAGGTACTTGATTGTCAACTATCTTAACATTTTCTTAGTCGATTGTTTTAAATTTGAGCGCCGCAGTTTATGACGTCAAGATTGAAAATGACTACTCGCAAACCACCACTCATAGGACTTTTCTGTAATGAGTCTTGCTATATCTAAAATTGTGCAAAATTAAGTCAAAAGTCTACCACTCTATTTTATACAAATTGTATTGTTTTGGTCAGCCAAGTTATACATTAGTAAATTTAATAAGGTCTAGTTCATTAATGAACGAAAAGCCTCTTATTGATAGATGAACAAATAAAATCAACACATGGCAGAATCTCGGAGAATTTCATTTGTAAAAGGAAAGGGGCTTAACAGTATGGAATGATGGGCATATGGTAGTTTATCCAAATTAAACAGCCAGATAAAAAACCTGTAAAAGAACTTTAAAAATATTCTGTGTGCAATCATATGAAACTAGCTTGTAAGAGTCACAAAAACAACGCGGAACAAATTTGTTTTAGAGCTTAAATTAATACACTGTTGAGTAACACTTTCTCGTAAATTCACGAGATCGTTTGAATAAATTTAGTAAATAAGCAAGTTTTAGGTTAATTATAAAATGAACACTTTAACAAGAAGACTTGCCGATCAATTAAGTCGCTAAATATAAGATAGAAAAGATTATATAAATTAATTTACAGTAAAATTGAAAATAGTTTATTTTGATTTTGAAATCAGATTAATATCCCCTCCTAAATTAGCCGAGAATCCCTGAACAGGCTGCATTTTTTCTGCGAGTTTTAGCATTGAATAAAGCGTTTTCATGACATCAAAGAATATTATTGTAACGCGCGGCTTCGCGTTAAAACCCGAGTCGCAATTTCGTCTGATCCGGTTCACTTTAGGGTCACATATACTTATTCTGGTTTTAGACAATCTTTCTCTTAACTGTGATTTTAGAAACAATCTCCGTTAGTTTCAAGCAGTTTTATTTGAGATTTCTTGAGCTGCAATTTTATTTGTAATTAATAGGGTTTTGTTTAAAAACAACACACACCCGCGCTTAATATGCCGGTAGCATGCAGTGAATTACTGTGTCTAAGGTGTCAAAGCCAGGATTTATATTTTTGTGTGATTTTGATCGTTTATCCGTGACTCTAAACTATACTGTTAAGGCCTTCTGGATTAATTTATCGTGATTTACGAATTTCTGCTTTCGTGCCTATTAACTTTGGTTAATAATATTTTATTGTGTTGCCGTCTAGAGCACGGCAAATTTTGACTAACATTGAATTTTGATTTACTTTGTAACATTGTTCATAATACACGTATGATACTTCGGCTTAGCCTTTTCTAATCACGACACTGGGAAACAAAATGAGACTGATTATAAGCACGGCCAACAAAACCTATTTCTTCCGACGTCAGCTACAAGGCATATGTAGGAATATCATAGCATCAGTAAATAAACCGCTACCCCACGCAACACATTCTACAATATAATTCATATAGACGCTAGGAAGATTCAAGTAAATTATACCTGGAAGAAACACGGAAAAATTAAAAATGTGTGTTGCAAGCCGAAGGGTGGATAGAGTTACAGATTTTGAAAATGTGCCCAGGTTGGAACCCTGTCCGTGGCAAATTCCGGACAATACTTGAAGAATTTTCAATAAGGCCGAAACCAGTCTACTGAGTGAATTGCCTTTTCTATATTATGCTACCTATATTGACGAATGTGAATATTTTTAATCTGTTGGAATGTGGTCTGTGGAAAATTGTTGGTGATTATACTAGCTTCGTCATATTCTGATTAAAAATTCGTTATTTGTATAACATAATTTATATTGCAAATGCGGAAATTCTTAAACATATGGGAAAAATTTATAGCACAGTAAACAAGTACTTTCAAATTGGTTGGCTTTACAGTTTAACTTCACCAAGACGGTTTCAATTAGGAGTGAATAACGATTCTATAGCATATTCGTCTAAATTTCGCAATAGCAACATGTCTATGAAGTCTTTAATGTTATACTACCAAGAATACCAGTCTTAAAGGGGACGTCAATAACGTGGCCGATGGACCGAGTGGGGTTTAGCTTGAAATATCAACCTCCATGATTGGGCCATCGGGAAGCGTTCATTAGACAATTGGAAAAGAGTCTCTTCAACCAAATTAAGCAGTAAATTTTAGTTGTTTGCTCGGGTCGTGCACACACAAATAAACAGAGATCTCCATCTCTCACACATTGGCTCTAGAAGAATCTATGCTAATAAGGCAGAATTAACTAGCCCTGTTTCTCGCAAGGCCCCAACAGAATTTTACCCCTACTACTATCTCAAGGTTTATGATTGGATGGTATGGCGCACACAAGTCAACGATTCCAAAAATATCGGTATTCAACTACAAGATGTCAGTCATGATTCTCACTAAACTGTGATAGCTGGTGTCAGTCGGGGCCGAAGTTTAAGGCTCTGTTGATTTAGCCACCGGTCAGAATGGTTTTTCCCAAATTTTGATAAAATTTAGCCCACCTACCAAATCATAATATTGGCACTCTATACAGACTCAGGATACATTATATATGAAAATCTGGCTTTGACGTCGCTCTCAACCAATGATTTATTGAAATTATGTATGGAAGATTGCACCGGTCAATAGTCCCATTTTGCTTGATTAAATATATAAAGGGTTTAATGTATAGTGTCGATTCCAACGATGTCATATGATCATGCGAACTTTGGTATTTCCTTCTGGTCTTAGAGGAACAACCTTGTTACTCGAAACAAAGTTTTCCTTTTCCTGTCGATTAACATATCAAACACACCTGGCGGTGGTCTAGGTCACGATCCCTATTCCTTTTAGCCAATGGACACAAAAATCATAAATATAAACTGCCACACTGTCTAAATGGAGATTCGTTTTTAAATTAATTTTTAGTTCACATTTCCGGCTTTTAATGAAAGTTAAAATGCTAGTTCGGCTACTTATGTGAATTAATAATAGAAGCTAAGGAAAGAAAATTGTATTGAAACATAACTTTATTATAAAGCAGGTCTATACAACACAGTTAAGGCCACTTTTGCACTAGGACTCAACTTATCTGCAAAAAGGAATTAGTTAGATAAAGTAACTATATTATACAGCAACACAAAGGGAGAAATGCACATAAACAGATACACGCCTCGCTAAATGCATTTCTCGGGTCCGGTTCGTTGTTGTGCCATGCACGTACCTAATCCAACTAATTCCCACTTGCACTTCAAAATTCACAATATAAGATAATATATTTTGTTGGTGAGTTTAGTTTTGGCAAAAATGGCCATTTCATTTGGATTATATTGAACTGATTTGTAATAATTACTCAAAGACAAAATTGACTCAAATAAAAATCATTCAGGATATGGAATGCCATGGGACGTCTTTGCCACATAGCATAATCAATCAATATATTTCAGTTAAATGTAGTTATAGCAATGTCTGTGAAAGTAAAACATTTGTTTTTTGTGATCGAAAAGGCCACCGTGTAGCAGTAGTTACGTTTGAAGCCGAAAACGCTTCAATGGTCCTATCTAAGGCTGACGTGAATGTGAGAGAAAGGTAAAGCAGTCAGGACAATGACAGAAGCAGCATTCAAGCCGCAAAAGTGAATATCGAATAATAAATATTTGTATTTTACTAAATGAACCCGCTTTATGCGAAAAAAACTCCTACAACTAATTGATTAAAAATAAATAATTTGTGTTGAACAAAATGAATTTTCTGACGGTTTGAAAAAATTAGTAAGAATATTGTCTGAACAAATGAAAGCTCTTAATTCGGCGTTAAGGATAGTTAAGCCTAGGCTGGAAGACATCATTATAGTAAATTGTAAGGGAATCCACGTAAACGATCCAACAAATACCGGCGAATTCAACACATTGTCTGCGTAGATTACACAAACTATGCCTTATGGTCAGCGCCTATTGAATCACAAATAATTGCTCCATCACCCTACAACCCGCTCGTTACTATAGTCAGACTACTGTATTGTAGGCTAATTTCCATCTACCGTCGGTAATGTTAACCTAATATGCCTGAATCGATTGCGTCAATTTCCATGAAATCAAAATCAACGAGTAACAGATTTAATAATAGGATTCATACAATGAAAATAGCAAAACATTTATAGCCTATATAGACTCACTGTGAAACTCCTGAAGGCAATAATTCTCAGTAAGCGAAATAAGTTCATAAAAAGTACACAAAATATAATATGACATGCTAGTCAAAAGTTAAACCTCAAGGCATGATAGTTCTAAAGTAATTATCCATCCACAGCATTATGTCCATTTATGCCTAAATAATTTATATTAAAATTACACATATATGGGCAATACAATTTAACATTAATTGATTGCGCGGGTGGTGGTAACAGTTATTTAAATCAAGTTTGCGAGTTTCAACGTTTTCGATTCTGTTCCTTTCTCTGCGGCATTCGGTGAGACGGTAAGCACACACATTGTTATAATAAATTGTTGTAATAAATTTTATTTCAACGTTATAGTAAACAACGATAAATGTGAGAATACATAGCAGTTCGTCAAATGAAGTAATAAATGTAGTTTAAGAAAAAGTTACGAGGGATTTAGTTGTTCTAAATTACATGATCCGAGCGTGGCATCTCAGTGGCTTTCCTATGGTACACACCATATGTCACAACCACATAAATACAAATATACATACACAAATACAAAACAATGTACATACAAACATGCATACATGCAAACATATAGAAAATGTATCTTTATATATACACGTAAACACATAAATATATAAATATTAACATAAATATAAATATAAATATATAATATATATATATATATATACATATAAATATATGTACATATATATAAATATATTATTATTGTTAAATTGTTTTGCCTATATATGTATATAAATATATGTCTATATATATATATATATATATATATATATATATATATATATATATATATATATATGCTTTCATAGACAAATACATACATACGCAAATACGCACAAATAATCACATATATACACATACTTGCAATCATAAAATTATTCATTCATTCCTGAATACATATATAAATAAAGATACACAAACATGAATACATGCATACATCCAGTTATACTTCCAAACTTACATAAAAAACCTATATACATGCACACATACACATATACCTAAATATAAACAAAACCATTTATAAATATATAAATATATACTCATCGACATACAAACAAACATACAAAATTACAAACATGAGAATATTCATACATACAAACATACATTCATTCATAATAACACGCAGGAATATATAAATGACCAAATATATACGCATATACACAAATACATGACTACATACACACGTACAAACATAAATACATTCACACATAAATGAATACATACCCACATACGCACATACTTACGACGTAAACACGTACAAACATACACACATAAATTCATCAAATATACATATATACATAAAAACATATATATTCATACGTATATGCATATACGAATATGCATATATACAAACGTACAAACATACATACAAGCAAGTATACATACATGCATACAAACATGCATAAATACATATATACATGCATACATACGTTTATACAAACACACAAATCTGCATAGACACATGCATTCATACATTTATACAGTCAAACATACCTATATATACCTACATTCATACATAAAAACATATTTAAATGCATACATGTATATATAAATTTACGCATCCCTACATAAAAACCGACATAAATATATGCATACATGCACACACTCATACTTACTCATAAACATGCATACATACATATATAAATAGTTATCAACACAGATAAATACATTTAGGCGTGCATAAACTCAGTCTTCTCTACACAAATAATTACAGGAACTCAAGCACGCAGTTCAGAATACTAATTTAGAGTGTTCAGTAATAGTGAATGCCACTTAGTAGAAATGTTTATTCATAAATTTTCTCCAGCCCAATTATTTATCTTAGCTTTGAATCTTATTATTATAAGAATTGCTAGTCCCAAAAAATGATAAAGCTTACTTGTGTTTTGAATGTTGTGCATCTAGTAAAAAAAGTTCAAATGGAACCCGTAAGGTAAACCAAAGTAAGCATGAACGGAAAGTATAATCTCATGTGCACATTCGTTTCGTGCTTACTGGCGACTCGTCAGTAGGAGTCGGTATTACGCCCTATATCCACTATATATTTGGTGAATAATGTGGGATAATCAGACGGTACAATCTTCTATACGAATGTGAAAACCTGCAGTAGTGGAGCTAACATCATATAAAATATTCGACATAGCGACTTCAAAACCAATTCTATATATATGTAATATAAACCAAGCCTGTGTAAAATTTATTACACAATTGCAGCTTAATTAATTCTCCGTAACATAAAATATCTAGCGGTTATATATTTATTTAAATGATGCCAGTAAGCACGAAAAGATTGTGCACATGAGGTTATACCTTCCGTTCATGTTGGCTTTGGTTTATCTATCTGGACTTATTTGAATTAATTTAATAAGAGCTGAACAACATATAATGCGAAATTGCATATGCATTTGCTCTTCGCAACAAACCATAACGGTTATGATATGGTTTGTTTCGTTCCTTGAATTTAAAATTTCTGTGACGCCATATAGACAAACTTGACGGAGCGTAATAATTTGTCACAATTGGAGATGCTAGCGTCTTTTTGTAAAAACGTCTGTTGTCACGTTATATAATTAATCGTATATTGAATGCGCGGGCGGTGATAAAAATTTAAAAAATCAAGGTTGCGATCATCATATAAACACCTGTCCTATTGTTCACTTACATTTGTCAGTATAAATTAAGCTTTGTGTAATGTAGAAAAGACAATTCATCCAGTAGACCGGTTTCGTCCTTATTGGGAATTCATCACGTACTGTCTAGAATTTACCGCGCACAAGGTTCGAACCTTGACACCAAGGTTGGCTTAATTAACTATATGTCCAATTGAATACCACTTTCTTACGTAGAGTAGTGTCTGTTCTATAATGATAGATTGTTTAAGGTGTGCGGCAGGAAAGCTCAGTGGCTATAGTAACATAATTCAGAGCAGACGTGCCCCGGTTTGAGCCTTTTCCGCGGCAAATTCTGGACGGTAGGCGACGAGTTTCCAATATGAACTAAAACGACCTACTGAATGAATTACCTTTTCCACACTATGAATTACTTAGTTTATACTGAAGAATGTATGTTCATGATAAGACAGGTATTAAAATCAAGGTCGGAATCACGTTTTCATTAATTAGTTGCCAAATTAGTTTTCTTGGTTAGAATTTATTTTGTCCGTCAATCGATATGTTAAATGCATTTATGGCTTCAGTTCGACCAAATGTTGATAAAATGCTGAAATGAGGTTTAAATAAATTGGTTATGCCAGTTAAACCATAGAAATACCGTCCAAAAACAGAAGTAAAACTTTTTTTCTTTTATACGTTATATAGTTTTATTCATTTTCATACAGAAAAGACTAAAAAAACTGACCTATCTTTTTTCTTTTTCCTTATGGTTATTTGAAGGCGATATACTCAATGTCATCTGACATTGGTACAGTTTCTGTAACATTTTACATTTCTCCTGATCGAATAATTTGTAGCCAAGTTGATGCAACAAATATTTCTTATAATTATTTTAACAAAACAAAATGCAAATATGTACTAAGTATACAACTATACAGTTCAATAATCAACTGGTGAATAATTATTTATTAACTGTATTAAATCATGAAGCTAGCAACAATTGTAGTTAAACGCTAAACAGGGCTTTTCAAGTTAGCTGATTTCTGAGGCTTGAACTACGCAGAACACCTCATTTGATATGTGTATGCATGGTTACGATAAGTAAACAATTGAGAGGCTAGCATGTTTCACATTCAGGGGAATCAAATGCTGCCATCAAGGATTGGCTCCGCCAAATAAAATTTGTCGTACCGCTATTTATTCCCCGGGAACACACTGAAAATGAATTATACACCTCCTTTATTTGCAAATTAGTTATGAGCTATGGTGTACCGCAGTAAATGACATAGCTACCTTTTCGTTAATACCTATTATTTGTAGGTTGTTTAGGTGCACTGGGTGTTACATTAGTGCTGGCTTTTCTTTGGTCTGCAGGCACGCTTTTGGAAGAAACATAATCAGCCAAGTAGACTTGATCGTCTGTTAAGTAGAGTTGTGCGTTCTGCGAAAGACTGGCATCGCCTAAACGACCAGGCACCTGAGGCAACTCGGGAAGCGGTCGATTCCTTGTGTCTAGTTGAGAAGCATTCTTGTCAGCGGTCGGCACATTTGACGGGGAATTCATTTGCTCCGACATCTGTTTACTCGAGGAGGAACCAGTCGAGAAGTCCTTGTAGGGTACACCCAAGCTACTGCGACTATTCGGAGTTCCTAGATGTGGAATTAATGTGGGCAGTAAAGAAACGATCGTGTGCCACTATTAAATGTGAATAATGCCCATTCATAGTAACTTTTATTGACTGAAATGAAATGTAATTTTACTCAAACTATAAGAAGTTTCTCCGGAATCTACATACAGGAATTAAGTCAACGTTGATTTAATTTCATTTCTCTCTCGTACAAAAAGGTAAAACAACCAGAACAATTTAATAACTCGGCAATGAAATCCCAAGTCACACACATACACATATCGTATGTACATTAAAATCTAAACAAACTATGATTCATTAATCTTGCAAAAGAATTTAACTTTTTGTACAATTATGGTTAGTAAGAAATTTACGCAAAATCCAATTAAAAATATTAAAAATAAATTAATTTTCATCTATCCAATAAATGTGTACATCTTACAAAGGTCAACTGAATTAAATATGTGTGTGTGCAAATATATTTTTTTCGTCACTATAGATTAAATAGAGCATAAGCTAGAAAATAAAAGCATCAAGTGTTTACAAGTATTGCCGCAGTCTGTTGTCAAACTGAAGCAAATCTGTTTCCGTATTTTGCGCGCATTCACTGTGCTATATTTGGTGCGCACTTGACGCAATTTTTAGTGATTCACCAATTTATGTAGTTTGGTAGTCCTAATTTCAGATGTAGACCATTTGGTAACACTTTTAACAAAAATTTCTTAATAGCCATCCCAAACTCTTCACAATAGAACACACAACATGTCATTTGTTGAAACGATATTGCATGCAAGATTTATGGCACGATTTTGGGAACATGTATAGATATATATGTATTGTAGATTTAAAATAAAAACTTTGCATAAGATGTAGACAGTAACTCATAAATTCGATGAGTTTTGTTCATACTGGCAACCCGTCAAGTGTTTGACAGAATTACAGTGACGAGTTAAGTTTTGGGGCACATCTCATCAAGTGTTCATTAGTTTATTGCAATGCGGGAATTGTAAAGTATCTAAAGAATTGTGGTATAGCGGAATGATTAAGATGTCGATGTAATCAAAATTAAAATTAAAACTGATAAGCCGAATCACCTGACCTATTATGTATATACACATGTCAGTATAAACCAAGCATTTTATAGTGTTGAAATGTCAATTCAATCAGTAGACCTTTTTCTTCGTTATTGGGAACTCATCACGTACTGCCCAGATTTGCCGTGTGATCCCAATAACGACGAAACCGGCCTGTTGGACGAATTGCCTTTTCAACACCACACAAGCTTGGTTTATAATAACAAATATATATGCATAAAGTGTCAGGTGTTTGCATCAACAGCACAACTTTGATTAATTTAACTGTTATCCCCGCCCACGCAACCCATGTTTATTTAATTATATAACCACGTTTGTTGACACAAATTTCTTCCGTAGGCTGCAAATGAAAGTTACCTAAAGAGAAAGAGAGAGACAGGGAGCCAGAGCTTAGCTTAGGTGAAGACCAGATATAGTGAGAATTGAACAGAAATCAAGGACAAAGTATGTGGTAAACCATATAAAAGCTAGACAATAACTAATAATATTCATGCACCTAAGTTTACCAACAAATACAAATAATTACATATATACCATAAGCAACAGTGTGAGACAAATGTCTGTAATAATAAATTATAATAGCAAATACAGTTTATCAGAAAATATATTTCCAATTTATTATTAATTTACTTATGCACGTAAATATGTTTTTAATTAAATTATTTATTTTTAAATATTTAAATTTATAACCTCATTTTATATAAATATATAACTCTCCACCAAAATATATGTGTATTTGTTAATACATATAGAATATTTATATGGATATATATATACATATATATATGGATATATATATGGATATATATATATATATATTTAAATGCACATAAATATATACGTGTATAAACTCTGTACATTATTTACGCATATTTATAAAATAATTATAAGCAACAGAGTGATATTACCAAACGTTAACCTTCTATACTCCACGATTTATATAGTAAATATAATAGCATACGTAGTTATTTATTTATAGGTACACCCTATAACCATTTATATATTTATGTCCGAACTATTTACTGAATACAGATTTTTTAGAGATAAATGTAGAGAAATATATAGAGCATGAACAATAGTAAATTATGACACGCTCAAATATTGACTATAAAGAAAAGTTCTGTCGGATCAATCATTGATTATAAGTTGGTTGAACTAGATTAAAATCGGAATACATTAAATAAAATGGATCAGACAAGCCTGCAGAAAATAATAGAGTGCTGAATAAAACTAAAGCTATAACAAGACAGAATTTTATAAAAAATTATCCTATGTCCCTCTTAGTCAATTTGCCATGTCATAAATCATTAACGAGTCTCTTATTTATGTCAATTATTAACTCTGTTTCATCCGTTCTTCGTGTTCTGTCCCTAGAAAAATCTTCATTAAATATTGGGCACAATGACTTTTCTACAGATGTTACATTCATTACGTCGTTACTCGATTTGTTTCAGTCGATTATCTTATTAACCTAGTTATTCTATTTCGAATGCATAACGCGATGCGTTTGAATCCATCCCAGTCTATTTCCTGGCGTGTTTCTATTGAATGCTTGGTCTGATCTGATCTTTGAACGTTTCGAAATTTTCACGACGTTTTGTGTTCTCTTCTACTTAACTTTATCGGACGCATGGTTCTGTCCATGTCTGAGCTTACAATCTTTGCAAGATATCTGATAAACACCTGATGTATTGAGGAGTTCTATTTTTTGTTTCTGGTTCAGTAGATTATTGTCTATTTTAAGTGATTGTCTTAAAACTGTTTTGATATTTATTAAGCTGCGATTATTCAAATTTTTCTACGGAATCTAGAATCAGTTAATACCATTTTTTTCTAGTTCCGTTTCCTGATTTCTTTGGTTTACAGATTCACCCTTACAGCTCACCTTCAAATTTCAGCCTTTACTAACTCCAAAAATTTATCCAGTTCGTTATCTCCAGGATTCCAAATTAAAACGTATCATCCAGTAAACACACAAACCGACCTACGAGTACTATCAATTGTCCCGCATAAGCAAAATGCGGGAGAAAACCAAGTACCAACTCAAAAACAATTTTGATTTGAAAGTTGCTTTTAAAAACTTCTTTTTCAAAATAATGCCTAAAATCATTAGCTATCTTTCACTGCGCATCTTCTATTTTGCAGTGTGTATACGCTTCACCTTTATTTTAGGTGGAGCCAATTTGACAATTTTTTGGCACTAATTTCCAAAATAACATTTCAGCCTGTCATTATAGAACAGACGACATAAACCTAACGGAGTGGTACTGAATTTAACTTTTATGAAAGGATTCTGATTATAGATATGCTGTCAATTTTAATTGAGCATTGCGTGTGTTTGCAACGACTCTTAAATAAGCAATTATTATTATAATCAAGGTTGCGGTCTTGATATAAACACCTGACCCATTAATTACTTACATATGTCAGTATAAACAAAGAATTGTATAGTGTAGAAAAGGCAATTCATCCAGTAGACCGGTTTCGTCCTTATTGGGAACTCATCAAGTACTGGCCAGAATTTGCCGCGGACAGGATACGAACCTAGGCACGTCTGCTTCGGAATCTGGTGCTCTAACCACTGAGCTATCCTGCCGCACACTACACTACAGACAATTGTCAGATTTATACTAACTAATGTAACTTGGTTAGTCAATTTTTACTTTAGGTGGAGCTCATATGGCATCCATTTAAACCCAAAGTTCCAACTAACCATGCCCAATCTGTCATTACTAAACAGACACCACATTACATGGGGAAGTGGTATTGAAATGAACATTTGTATAATTAAACGAACAGTGGTTGCGCGGGTGGTGATAACAATTATTATAATCAAGGTTGCGGTCTTGATATAAACACCTGACCCATTAATTACTTACATATGTCAGTATAAACTAAAAATTGTATAGTGTACAAAAGGCAATTCATCCAGTAGACCGGTTTCGTCCTTATTGGGAACTCATCAAGTACTGGCCGGAATTTGCCGCGGACGGGATACGAACCTGGGCACGTCTGCTTCGGAATCTGGTGCTCTAACCACTGAGCTATCCAGCCGCACACTACACTACACACAGTTTTCAGTTATATACTAACTAATGTAACTTGGTTAGTCAATTTTCCTTTAGGTGGAGTTCATATAGCATCCATTTAGACCCAAAGTTCCAACTAACCAAAGACAATCTATCATTATTGAACAGACACCACATTACATGGGAAATGGTATTGAAATGAACATTTATATAATTAAACGAACATTGGTTGCGCGGGTGGTGATTACAATTATTATAATCAAGGTTGCAGTCTTGATATAAACACCTGACCCATTAATTACTTACATATGTCAGTATAAACTAAGAATTGCATAGTGTAAGAAAAGGCAATTCATCCAGTAGACCGGTTTCGTCCTTATTGGGAACTCATCAAGTACTGGCCAGAATTTGCCGCGGACAGGATACGAACCTGGGCACGTCTGCTTCGGAATCTGGTGCTTTAACCACTGAGCTATCCTGCCGCACACTACACTACACACAATTTTCTTAAATAAGCAGACAAGTTTGGTTCATTTTTTGTACTATAATACCTGCCAGTGTTCCTGATACATGGGCTCAATCCGAGGAACATTTACCTTGAATCCCTGCTCTCATCAACTAAGCATCGCCAGCTACGCACAGCTTTTATCGAAATTTTATACCAACTCACTGTTATAGTTAGCTTTTAATTAAGTTTAAGGCTGAATTTCTAACTGGGTCGCATTTAATGCCAAAATAGACTTCATGGGATTGAAAGGAAAATAAAAATGAAGATTCCAATGTACGGCAAAGGTTGCACTGTGGATAAATGCAGGAATACACGGCTTGTGCCCCAGTCGCATCAATTTTTTCAAGTATGTGACCAGTTTCCAAAAAGGACGAAATAGATCTTCTTGAAGAACCGCCTTTGCTATTTTTTGCATGATTCAGTTTTATGTGACAATTATTACATATTTATAATCCTACCATATAATTCAAATTTGATATCATTTCCTTTATTGGCTAGGTGGTTTTTCTAATATGTCGAAGTATGTGTGGTTACTTAGAGCTTCAAGTAAAAATAAATTAAAGTGGACTTTATCTGAATGAAAGGATAATAAGGTGCATAAGTTAGTATGAAACTAAAATTGCGTATACTAGGCCGAAGAGTTGGCGCATTGAATTAGCTCAGGACCCCGAATCAAATATGTTCCGATTAGAGTCCGGGGTCGCGGCAAGTCCTTGCGAGCATGTGACGAGTTCCCGGCTAGAAACTAAATATTCTCGTTTAGGCAATCTCTCTGTTTATGTTAGAAATTCCCAGCATCATGACCAATGGGCTCAGGCTGTTTACGCTGGTAAGTTTCACCCTAGGCTTGCCAATGTGATCAAGAGACTCGCGAGGAACGTGGAGAGTAAATTTCATCTGTTGAAAGAAATGATGGCTACTGGAGCTTCAAAATGGCATTCAGCGCTCAGATGGTTCCCGATAACCTTGGACAGAAGGACATCTAAGCGAAGTGAACTTCCTGAAAAAAACAGTACAAAGTAGAGTTCTATTAAAGCCCACATGTAAAAACGAATTACGAGGTTACCACATTTGCTTAAATCTGTTATCGTGAAGTTTGTACTGTGTTGTGTTGCCTGAGGATGGTGCTGGAAAGTAGGCACCGAAACGTCGCCAGTAAACAAAGATGTGATAGAACCACATTTTCAGTTGAAAAAAGAAGAATTCAACCCGATCAAAGACAAAACAAAATCAGAAAGTGTGATGAATCAGATCTTTGTGTAACTGCCCGTGTACAACTATTACCCGCGTACGCAAAACGCGGCATTGAACCAATAAACTTGTACACACCACAACAAAATTTAAAAAATTATAGTACATTCTTACCCCTATGGTTTTAACCAATTTCGGAGCGTTAAGTCTCTTCTTGTTAAGCCTCCAATTTCGACAAGTCGCCTTTGATTCTAAACGTGAAATCAGGACTCTTCAATACCATTTCTGCTTTACCGCATCCAAGTAGTAGGTACTTTGACATAATTTGCTCTATCAATTTTCCTCGTTTTATTTCAGCAAACGATAGGAATCTCGCCAACTCTGGACACCATTAAGGTACTGGACGTTGCCCCTCCCACCTCCAAACCTCACTCAGCTAAAGCTTAAACGTTAATGACACTGGTTTTTGACTCTCCACAAACGCAACGAATTGACTGGTACGGGGTCAATACTTACCCACAGAAACTTGCAAACTACGACAAAGAACTCCAACGGTCGAATTCTGTAGGTGGTCCTTCTTTGCCTTCTAACTTAGTCTCAAATTCGTTCATCCGACGATAGCACACCATGCATTAATTCTAAGACACTTAAAGAGCCTTAATCAAGTCGATCCTTATCTAGTAAAATTGAATCTCTTTAACTTCAGAACGACCTATCTTTAAGTTGATGAAAGCGCTTCCCTTTCACAACGCTTTCATCGTTATCGCTAAATACTTTGCTAGTCACAATTACATTCAACTTTACATATCCTACTTTTGATTTGTACTATATCTTTTCAATTGTTCGGCCAGTTGGTTATTGTTGTCCGATAAATTATTATTATTATGAAAATCTGTGAAAACTTACAGCATCATCGCCACGTTGTTTAATGGCCTTCGACAAATGTTTTTTTCCTTTAATATGATCTAAGTATTGCTGCTCACAGTTTAATTCGATATTACAAATCTCACAGTAGCAATTCATTTTGGACCTCTGGTACAAACTATTGCTGGTTGAAGCGAAATTAGGAGTGTTGCCACCACTGTCCACACAATCTCTCTCTGGTAACTTTTCAATAACGTTAAAGTCACTGCTTTTGTTGCAATCATGTCCCAACAAGCTCGCTGTCGTGAAATACCCATTACAATGGAAACATTTAATCGGAATTGATGTCTCCAGTTTATCGCATAAATTGGGTTGAGGTGGTGCTAAAAGTAAATTTTCCTTGTGTCGCTTGCTCAATAAGTGCGCTTCTAGTTGTTCAACAGTGTTACATGTAATATCGCACACCGGACATATTTGAAAGGGCATTTTGAAGGCAATATCTTCAGAGAATAACTAAAGGAATAACTAATGAATAAATGCACCACTCGGGCACCGAATGGTTAGTATTCCAAAGCCGCCAAAATAGCTTAGCAACAGATTTAGATACGTGCGGAAAATCATACGGTTATGCTGCACATAAAAAACAACTTTAGAAAAAAAATGTTTATTAAACAATTAAATATTTAAATACTAGCTTGATAAACAAATCGTATTTATTTTTGTCAGGGGCCAGTATCTTACTCCTGTCGGGGCGAAACAATTACATTACAGCGAAAAATACACTTCCGTTTTTTAGTGTAACATTGCGGCTTGAGTGTCATGCATCTTTACCTAAAAGATAAAAAAGATCCTGAAAGTAAAGCTACTGTTGGTGGCCTTTAATAGGACATGAAAGGCATTTATGAGTAAGATATTTCTGCAGACAAAAATACAGTAACAATTATAGATAAATTTAAACCACCACGGCTGGTTGTAACGAACGACTTTGAAAAATAAAATATTCGTTTAATTTCTGAAAGATTTTAAAATTAAATCCATTCGTTATATATACTATTGATTTTGCGTAATTTGAGTTTGCGTAATAATAATAATAATAATAATAATAATAATAATAATAATAATAATAATAATAATAATAATATATTGATTTACTTAACAAAGGCCAACAGGCTAACTATTGAAATAAAAACCAAAGGTAGGATATGTGTAGATAGAAGTAAACTGTGACTAGCAAAGTATTTAACCAAAGGGGGGGAGGAGTTGAGGAAGAGAAATTCATTCATCAATTTCATGATAGTTCGATCTGGTGAAAAAGATAGATTACATTGAACTAGAAAAGATCAACTGGAGAACAATCCATGAAAGGTCCAGCATCAATGTGGGGTAGGCTGGTTTCTGACAGACGA
>JAQBSW010002553.1:0-100959 GCA_029291075.1 Eudiplozoon nipponicum | reverse complement strand
ATTGGGGATGGTTAGTTGGAACTTTGGGTCTAAATGGATGCCATATGAGCTCCACCTAAAGGAAAAATTGACTAACCAAGTTACATTAGTTAGTATATAACTGAAAATTCTGTGTAGTGTAGTGTGCGGCAGGATAGCTCAGTGGTTAGAGCACCAGATTCCGAAGCAGACGTGCCCAGGTTCGTATCCTGTCCGCGGCAAATTCTGGCCAGTACATGATGAGTTCCCAATAAGGACGAAACCGGTCTACTGGATGAATTGCCTTTTCTACACTATACAATTCTTAGTTTATACTGACATATGTAAGTAATTAATGGGTCAGGTGTTTATATCAAGACCGCAACCTTGATTATAATAATTGTTATCATCACCCGCGCAACCAATGTTCGTTTAATTATATAAATGTTCATTTCAATACCACTTCCCCATGTAGTGTGGTGTCTGTTCAGTAATGACAGATTGGGTATGGTTAGTTGGAACTTTGGGTCTAAATGGATGCCATATGAGCTCCACCTAAAGGAAAAATTGACTAACCAAGTTACATTAGTTAGTATATAACTGAAAATTGTGTGTAGTGTAGTGTGCGGCAGGATAGCTCAGTGGTTAGAGCACCAGATTCCGAAGCAGACGTGCCCAGGTTCGTATCCTGTCCGCGGCAAATTCTGGCCAGTACTTGATGAGTTCCCAATAAGGACGAAACCGGTCTACTGGATGAATTGCCTTTTCTACACTATACAATTCTTAGTTTATACTGACATATGTAAGTAATTAATGGGTCAGGTGTTTATATCAAGACCGCAACCTTGATTATAATAATTGTTATCACCACCCGCGCAACCAATGTTCGTTTAATTATATAAATGTTCATTTCAATACCACTTCCCCATGTAATGTGGTGTCTGTTCAGTAATGACAGATTGGGCATGGTTAGTTGGAACTTTGGGTCTAAATGGATGCCATATGAGCTCCACCTAAAGGAAAAATTGACTAACCAAGTTACATTAGTTAGTATATAACTGAAAATTGTGTGTAGTGTAGTGTGCGGCAGGATAGCTCAGTGGTTAGAGCACCAGATTCCGAAGCAGACGTGCCCAGGTTCGTATCCTGTCCGCGGCAAATTCTGGCCAGTACTTGATGAGTTCCCAATAAGGACGAAACCGGTCTACTGGATGAATTGCCTTTTCTACACTATACAATTCTTAGTTTATACTGACATATGTAAGTAATTAATGGGTCAGGTGTTTATATCAAGACCGCAACCTTGATTATAATAATTGTTATCACCACCCGCGCAACCAATGTTCGTTTAATTATATAAATGTTCATTTCAATACCACTTCCCCATGTAATGTGGTGTCTGTTCAGTAATGACAGATTGGGCATGGTTAGTTGGAACTTTGGGTCTAAATGGATGCCATATGAGCTCCACCTAAAGGAAAAATTGACTAACCAAGTTACATTAGTTAGTATATAACTGAAAATTGTGTGTAGTGTAGTGTGCGGCAGGATAGCTCAGTGGTTAGAGCACCAGATTCCGAAGCAGACGTGCCCAGGTTCGTATCCTGTCCGCGGCAAATTCTGGCCAGTACTTGATGAGTTCCCAATAAGGACGAAACCGGTCTACTGGATGAATTGCCTTTTCTACACTATACAATTCTTAGTTTATACTGACATATGTAAGTAATTAATGGGTCAGGTGTTTATATCAAGACCGCAACCTTGATTATAATAATTGTTATCACCACCCGCGCAACCAATGTTCGTTTAATTATATAAATGTTCATTTCAATACCACTTCCCCATGTAATGTGGTGTCTGTTCAGTAATGACAGATTGGGCATGGTTAGTTGGAACTTTGGGTCTTAATGGATGCCATATGAGCTCCACCTAAAGGAAAAATTGACTAACCAAGTTACATTAGTTAGTATATAACTGAAAATTGTGTGTAGTGTAGTGTGCGGCAGGATAGCTCAGTGGTTAGAGCACCAGATTCCGAAGCAGACGTGCCCAGGTTCGTATCCTGTCCGCGGCAAATTCTGGCCAGTACTTGATGAGTTCCCAATAAGGACGAAACCGGTCTACTGGATGAATTGCCTTTTCTACACTATACAATTCTTAGTTTATACTGACATATGTAAGTAATTAATGGGTCAGGTGTTTATATCAAGACCGCAACCTTGATTATAATAATTGTTATCACCACCCGCGCAACCAATGTTCGTTTAATTATATAAATGTTCATTTCAATACCACTTCCCCATGTAATGTGGTGTCTGTTCAGTAATGACAGATTGGGCATGGTTAGTTGGAACTTTGGGTCTAAATGGATGCCATATGAGCTCCACCTAAAGGAAAAATTGACTAACCAAGTTACATTAGTTAGTATATAACTGAAAATTGTGTGTAGTGTAGTGTGCGGCAGGATAGCTCAGTGGTTAGAGCACCAGATTCCGAAGCAGACGTGCCCAGGTTCGTATCCTGTCCGCGGCAAATTCTGGCCAGTACTTGATGAGTTCCCAATAAGGACGAAACCGGTCTACTGGATGAATTGCCTTTTCTACACTATACAATTCTTAGTTTATACTGACATATGTAAGTAATTAATGGGTCAGGTGTTTATATCAAGACCGCAACCTTGATTATAATAATTGTTATCACCACCCGCGCAACCAATGTTCGTTTAATTATATAAATGTTCATTTCAATACCACTTCCCCATGTAATGTGGTGTCTGTTCAGTAATGACAGATTGGGGATGGTTAGTTGGAACTTTGGGTCTAAATGGATGCCATATGAGCTCAACCTAAAGGAAAAATAGACTAACCAAGTTACATTAGTTAGTATATAACTGAAAATTCTGTGCAGTGTAGTGTGCGGCAGGATAGCTCAGTGGTTAGAGCACCAGATTCCGAAGCAGACGTGCCCAGGTTCGAGTCCTGTCCGCGGCAAATTCTGGCCAGTACTTGATGAGTTCCCAATAAGGACGAAACCGGTCTACTGGATGAATTGCCTTTTCTACACTATACAATTCTTAGTTTATACTGACATATGTAAGTAATTAATGGGTCAGGTGTTTATATCAAGACCGCAACCTTGATTATAATAATTGTTATCACCACCCGCGCAACCAATGTTCGTTTAATTATATAAATGTTCATTTCAATACCATTTCCCCATGTAATGTGGTGTCTGTTCAGTAATGACAGATTGGGCATGGTTAGTTGGAACTTTGGGTCTAAATGGATGCCATATGAGCTCCACCTAAAGGAAAAATTGACTAACCAAGTTACATTAGTTAGTATATAACTGAAAATTGTGTGTAGTGTAGTGTGCGGCAGGATAGCTCAGTGGTTAGAGCACCAGATTCCGAAGCAGACGTGCCCAGGTTCGTATCCTGTCCGCGGCAAATTCTGGCCAGTACTTGATGAGTTCCCAATAAGGACGAAACCGGTCTACTGGATGAATTGCCTTTTCTACACTATACAATTCTTAGTTTATACTGACATATGTAAGTAATTAATGGGTCAGGTGTTTATATCAAGACCGCAACCTTGATTATTATAATTGTTATCACCACCCGCGCAACCAATGTTCGTTTAATTATATAAATGTTCATTTCAATACCACTTCCCCATGTAATGTGGTGTCTGTTCAGTAATGACAGATTGGGCATGGTTAGTTGGAACTTTGGGTCTAAATGGATGCCATATGAGCTCCACCTAAAGGAAAAATTGACTAACCAAGTTACATTAGTTAGTATATAACTGAAAATTGTGTGCAGTGTAGTGTGCGGCAGGATGGCTCAGTGGTTAGAGCACCAGATTCCGAAGCAGACGTGCCCAGGTTCGAGTCCTGTCCGCGGCAAATTTTGGCCAGTACTTAATGAATTCCCAATAAGGACGAAACCGGTCTACTGGATGAATTGCATTTTCTACACTAAACAATTCTTAGTTTATACTGACATATGTAAGTAATTAATGGGTCAGGTGTTTATATCGAGACAGCAAGCTTGATTATAATAATTGTTATTACCACCCGCGCAACCAATGATTGTTTAATTATATAAATGTTCATTTCAATACCACTTCCCCATGTAGTGTGGTGTCTGTTCAGTAATGACAGATGTGGGATGTTTAGTTGGAACTTTGGGTCTAAATGTATGCCATATTAGCTCCACATAGACGAAAAAAAGACTAACCAAGTCACATTAGTTAGTATATAACTGAAAATTCTGTGCAGTGTAGTGTGCGGCAGGATGGTTCAGTTGTTAGAGCACCAGATTCCGAAGCAGACTTGCCCAGGTTATAGTTATGTCCGTGGCAAATTCTGGCCAGTTCATGATGAGTTCCCAATAAGGTCGAAACCGGTTTACTGGATGAATTGCCTTTTCTATACAATACAATTCTTAGTTTATACTGACATATGTAAGTAATTAATGGGTCAGGTGTTTATATCGAGACACCAAACTTGATTATAATAATTGTTATTACCACCCGCGCAACCAATGTTCGTTTAAATACTTGTTTAAAGTTTGTTTATGTGAGATTCATATTGATTAAGTATTTTTATCTAAATTATTTTTTCTTACCTGATATTTGTTATGACTATCAAATTTGTTTCCCGTCAATTATTTTGATGGGCATATTTTTTTGTCTGCCAATATTTTTAATAACATACCTTAGCACTCTAAAATGCGAGGACATAGTCAGTTACGTCATTTCACATGGTAATTTTAAAAAGGAGTCTAATGAATATCAAGGTTAAATTAAAATTCTCTCACTTTAATTTGACTTAGTAAGTTGTACTAAGTATTTCGAGTACACGCATATACGCGACGTGCACTTTTCTAGTGAAATGTCAATTAGCTATTATAAATCGTGATAGTTAGAAGTAAAATGAAACAGCTATAGGAAATATGATATATATATGTATATATATTTGTATATATATATGTATATACAATATTAATATGTTCTTAAAACTTAGGATGTATTGAAAACCGATGAAAGTTACCACCAAAGATTTTAAAAATATTTCCATCGAAATGAATGATTGTGAACAAACTGTGTTTGTCACAAACAAGATCAGGAAATTCTGAATTACCAGTCTTGCAAACCAGTTATTATTCTATTAAACAATATTTTTTGTCATAATAGAATTAAACAGTCATGCAAGGCATTTAAAAAAGTCTAGTGCGTGTATGAGAGGAAGATATGAAATGCAGGCAAGGATATTATTCAATTACATATCCATTAATAAATAGAGTAACACCATTTCTAGCAGTACCGTAACTTTGTTTGACATAATTTAACACTGCGTGTGATAAATAGTTTTCATGAGAGTCACTTATTATTGATATTGGAATTATCTTATTTATGAATGGAATTTAATTATAATACGCGTCTATATATATTATAACTTTCGTCCGAGAAAACCAGACCACAATTTGTGCTCGTAAGTCGTTAGAACGATATGATATGTTTTCCTGATTTAGTTTTGTGTTTCAAACAGGAGGGTAAAATCCCTCTGGCCGACATCTAATTTCAACTTTTCCCCTCTGGTTTTATATCTCTCACTCTTGACTCCCTGATTCCACTTCTATTCTCATTTTTCAATCTATCATATTCATATAGTGGATACTTTACCACGTTTTGCTCAACCAATCCTTTTCATTTCTATTTCAGCGAAAGACGGGAAACTCAAAAGCCCGCTGGACCACTCAACGGTTTGCATCGGACAACGACTCCCCATCGTCTACCATCAGTCATAACCTCGTTCAACGGACGCCAGTGATCCCTGCACGAGACACTAGCTTCAATCTAGTCGACTCCATCCTGGTCAATACAACACTTCAGAAATTCAATATCCACGACAAATGACTCCGTCGGTCGACGTCTGTTTCCGGTCTGCCATCATTTTCGATCTCACATTCAAACTCATCTGTCCGAACCCAGCCTACCCCGCATTGATGCTCGGACACTTCCTGGATTGAACTCCAATTGATCTTGTCTAGTCAAATGGAATTACTTTTTTATTTTTCACCAGATTGAACTATCATGAATTTGATGAAAACACTTCTCTTCCTCAACTCCTCCCCCTATTATTAAATACTTTGCAAGTCACAATTTAATTGACCTCCACATATCCTACCTTTGATTTATTATTTAAATGGTCGGGCCTGTTGGCCTTTGATGCTAAATAAATTTATTATTATTATTATTATTATTATTATTATTATTATTATTATTATTATTATTAGTAGTAGTAGTAGTAGTATTAAACTTTACTGTTTCAACTTGTATTCTTAGTTAATGAAACTTTGAAGAATCTACAACGTGATTTTATATCAGCAAGTATTTCTCGACACCATGAACGAGATCAACGTCCTAATCGTCTCGGTGACTGGCAAATTGATGTCAAACATCATCCAAAATGAACTACAAAACTATCAAAAACAGCTGAGAATACAAACAATTAGTTATAAAGAGGATTCACTAGTAAAATATAATAATGGTATAAATCACAATATGCCGAACCTTCCAATAAATAAGCACGCAGGACACTTGCACTACTTGCCATCAGTTAAAATCCGTAAATTTTCTATTCCAGCGCTCGAGTACGGTTGTCTCAATGACTGTATAAAAGTATTGTACAAGCAGATTTACCAACATGATATAAACTGCAAGATGCATAAGGGTTTTTAATTTAATTTATTTTGGAATAAAATTCAAAACCGCTTTTGAAGCCCAAATTTATGACTGAGCAAATGGTAAACAGCTTTATACAAATTTAACTGCCTTTCTTCAACAAATTTGTGATATGCGCGAAAACGACAGTGTTCGACATTTTTATCAGGACGTTCCACTCGAAGACCTGCGGAATCAACATCTCTATGAGCTTTGCCAGATATTTGGATACAATGCTTATGATGATGCAACATTCATATTAAATTATTTACAGTTCATTACATTTCTACATTTTTTCTAATATCATGCTCACAAGGAAAAAATTACAGTAAGCAAATTGGAGACCATATAGAGCAATGCTGTGTTACGTAAATGCGAATTGAATAAACGTCACTAAACTTACTGGTAAACGCAACAAATAGTCCAGACAGATTTATTGTACGTTTAAATTTTGCAGTCATAATTATACATTGAGATAGCCCACGTAGTTAATCTTATTTATAAAATAAATGCAGATGAGATAATCATTAACACGTAATTTCCTAAAAGATTTGACAATATTTCTCTGTCGGTTTTATGGTTTTAACAAGCTACCTTCGAAACCTGTTGTTCTAATTACCGTACCTGGTGACGTCTCGCAAGATACTACATGGAAACGTGAGAAATAGCAATCCGTGTGAGTTTAAACAATGAGTACAAAGTAGTTTAGCAATTAATTATGTCAAAGGTATAAAATGATTACGGCGAAAAAAATGCATGAATCGTAACATATTTTGGCTCAACACACCTTGTGCTTTATAATGACTAATCTATTATCGCAAGTTTCAAATGTGGCTAATACGTAGAGATACCAATAGTTGAGTATAATTTTCCGTTTGAATTTCAGACCACCCAAAGTTTATTAATCGAAATATTGGTTTCGGCGAATTTGTTTGAGATTCCTTCTTTACGTAATCACTTGTGCTTGCTAATATTCAGTATTACATATAAAGTTTTGATTTTATTTCCGAATATGAAGGTCTGCTAGACAAGGCTTAAGTACCTTTTTTCGCTGTGAAAAAAATTTCTGGTTATTTTTTAACAGCAAATGATAAATGGCAACCTACTCAATTGAAAATAACGAACCTTTTAGTCAGCTCATATTAGTGCACATGTAATTAAACAAACCATTCTTAAAATTAGGACACTTAAGATTTCCAGCAAGATTATTCCGAGACGATTAACAAATTTTTAAAATTTCATAGAAAATGTTCCACCTGCTTTTGCCAGATCAAGGCCTGCAGACAGAGAATATCTACTTGCAGCCTAGATATCATAAGATAAAGTTATTGAAGATAGCATAATTCGCTATAGTTTATGACCGAAAATATCAGCTATTCATTTGCAAGTTAAAATGAAATTCTGCGATTTGAGATTATATTACGATTACTTTGTTATAATTCTTGCTACAATTTCTGACCAGTATCCAATAAATAATTTGAAAAATGTAATAGATGAAGCTATTTGACAAAATTAGTTTCCAATATTGGCCCTTGAATAAACCTATCACCAATTTTCGTTAGACGATGAAAGAATAACAGTAACGGCTGTCATCACATCATTGGATTTTAGAAATAAATATGAATAAAGTTTAGCCTATACAACGCATCACGAACATATAAAAGCATTTTGGATAAGGTTCTGAACGAACTCCTGTAAAAATTTGCGTATATTGATGACGTTATAATCGATTTAAACATAATTTGCAAAAAGTTATGGAGATCTTGATTTGAATATTTGTAAATATTACAAAGTTTCAGTTGGCCTAGCAACAGTAAATTACTTGAGTACACAATCAGGAGGGTAGATATGATTACATTGGATGACAACGTTAAGGCCTCTTAAAACGTTCCGATACTGCAGACTATCAAATGAAAAAACGGATTTATTGGTATGTGTAATTTATTTAGGCCAGTAAGTCTTAGCAAACATCACCAAGCGGCTAAAATCGCTAAATTTCAACACATTCGCAGATCAGCATATATTTTTATGTAATTAAATGTTTATTGCGCACAATACAAAATTATATGCTATCAAAGTGAGTGTCTGACTGATTCTCTCGAAAGAGGCATCCGACATAGCTTTAAGTACAACACTGAATCAAGAAGTTGAAAGAAAACGGTGCCTATGAGTATTTTACTCACATAAATAAAATCCAGCAGAGGAAACGTATATGGCAATACAAAAGAAAACAATTGGCGCTTCATAATTTATATGTCCATTTTCAAAGCTATGTATTACGCCAGCGAATCGAAATAAAAGTCAACAACGCAGCGTTAATGGAAGTGCTACTAAAAAGTTCACCTAATTTCATTCAGAGGATAACCTGACAATAGCGAGTATCTATCATAGAGCATTCCAATGAAAAAGCCATATGCTAATAAACTAATCTTATGAGGAAACAAATTAACTAATCAATTCACTAATTTTAATTGGGCGCTTCGAATGTTATCGTAGGTAATTTTGATAGAATAGCAGTTGTTAAAATACGGCTCCCGGCTGACTTTTGTCGTTCTGTTTATTAAGAATATTACGACTTCAATTATCTTGGCGAAGATAGCATCAAATTCATTCTACAAGGTCGGTTCATCCGTCCAATATCTGAAATAACATTAATGATAGGTTTAAATTTGTTCTTCCATATAAATTGTCCAAGATATATTACCGTAAGCATTCTGATAAAGGTTCAATTTGAGCTGTCAAATAATCGTTTCAAGTTCATTCATTTTAACCTGCCTGAAATTCGTGGTTTTCACTATGTAAGGAAAATTAATAACGTCACACTAAATAGCTCAAACTAGTCCTGTTTACTAGTCGAGACTCAGAGATCATGACATACGCATTCTTGATCTACTGTGTTGAAATTTTTGCATTTCCGGATGTGGCGGTTACAGATCACAGTGTCAAATTTATATCGCGCAATTTCCAAGGCAGTTTATAATAATTAAAAGCAGATGTGAGAAAAGTGACGGTGTTCAGTCCTAAATTTAATGATTTTGTTGAACGCACTTAATGCCAGTCAGAGCTGCATTATGCGACTCATTTGAAAGGAAACTTATTATGAGATGTCAGTACCGTGACAGTATTGAAGCATCAATTGCACACGTAACCTTTGGTCAGAATCATCTACAATATGAAAATTTGGTGAGAGTTTATGAAATAAATAATGATCAACTAGTGCAGGCGGTCACAAGCAAACTATAAATTGTTCAAGACAGATATGCATTCAGGAATAATTGCATTTCACCACCACCTCGTCTTGTTTGGAAACTATTCATGCACACTTTTGTAAAGAATATTCATATCAGATTTGCATTGTCTAAGCAATTTCAATATAGATATTCTTTTGTAGGGGGTTTTGTAGCTAATGTAAGAGTTTCTGCGAGCTAGTTGTCTATGCAGTGCGGAATTATCCTCCTATATAATATCTGTTAGATGTTATTACGATACGCGTACATAATTAATCCATGTCCCTTTCTCTAAGGGTGATGTGAGAAGGCCACAGAATCGAATCATTGTTTTATTCAAAATTTTATTAAGCAAAGAAAAAAAATCGTGTAAAAGTAGTCACAATAAGCACCACAAATTATTAGTCCACTGTTTGCTAGGTTTTGAGTGTTAAATCACATTAATCCATTGAACTATAGGGTTTCGGATAAATGATTGAGAAACACCTGAAGTATGGATTAGGAGAATCATAATTGAACTGTTAGTGGTTGTGTGAAAATGGTTAAGGCATGCAAAACAAGTAAATCCTGGGTTTGAGCGTTGAGTCACATAAATCGACTGCATGTTACATGCGTATTGCGCGCGGGTGTCTATTATTATTAAACAAAACCCTGTAAACGCCACGGCTTCAAGTAAATGCCGTACGACGTTACAAACTCGGTTAAGGTAATCTGAATAGAGATTAGTTACTGATAGGGGGGCCCTTAAGAGGGCCTGGTAATGCGTTCTCTTGAAGTCTTCAGAGTGTGAAGATGTCCTAGAGCTTTGGGTGGACTCTGGTTGTGGTTCCTGCTGTTGTTATCACGATGTGGATAACTTCGTTGAAGTTCTGCATTAATTGGCTCGTCTTGCTGGTTGAAGAGCAACACGGTGAGTCACGGATGTTGCCAATTGTTGGTGAAACAAATCAATATCCAGCGTAGGTATTGACAGCCGACAGCACGCACATGTGTAACACGAGGCGGAACGTAGATACGACCAACTGACTTGCATGGTAAATTACCGTGCTTAAATAGCCTGCAATATGTCTATTTGCACACTATTGGTTAAACGTGGTTAAACGGCAATTTCGCTTTTTTCTCATTGGTGCAACGTAAATAAATTTGAATTTAATTTACGCATTATGTCGGCCATTGATTTGTGTCGTTACAACACTTTCCTCTCTGAAAAACAAGGAAAAAAAATTCCTCTCTGCGAGGCTAGATAAGAAATTCATGACAGAATTCGAACCAAGTTAAGCAAAAATATGATGAAGCATAAGTGCTGGGCTTAAATATGCTTGTTGGTTGCTTCAACAATGATATGATGCCAGGTAACCACTAGAAATTGCTACACAAATTGTTAGCTCTAGTGGTCGGTCATAGCACGTGAGGCAAAATAGAGCAGTGTAAGTTTGGGGAGCCGCAGCGTGAAGATTTCGAGGTAAATCGCCTCTGAATTTGCCAGGATTAAGTTAAAACCTAAGCAGGTTGGATCGTTGTCAATGTGTTTGTATACGACCAAAGGAGCTAGAGTTCTCGACGTTGTGGTCATGACATTTGTAGAGTGGTCTTTGTGCCATTGATAAAGTTGAGATATGCATTGAAAGTGGCCTGTACCATGATATGAAGCTGATCAATACTTAGTGTTGCTACACGAAAGCGTTAGCTCTAAGTAGCTGGTCATACCAAAATAGGCAGTGTAATGTCATGTGTGAGAAATACATTATAATGTAAAAATATAAACATTAAAATCAAAGGTAACTGCATAAAAATATGTACACGAACATTGCCTCAGAGATGGCATAATACCAAAGAACTGTTCAAAAATGCTACACAATTGTTAGCTAAGAACCGCTGGTTATGCCACGTGAGACAAATACGAAAAATAACGTAAGGTTAAAAAAATTTTGATAGTTAATGTTAATGTTAAAAAAAATTAATTACGCGTTATACAAATCAGGATATTGAGATTGTGAGCAGACGGAGCCTGAGACGTGTGTAGAAGGTTGAACGCTCTCAGGATCAGGTGGTTCGATAAACGGTTTCAACCTGTCTATGCTTACTGATGTCGGTGTAGCGCCTTGCATAATGATGAAGTATTTTGGTTGTCTGAGTAAAATCGGGTAAGGACCGCGATACTTGGGTTGTAGTGGTGCAACAGCATTATTGTTGCGAACGAGTACCATCTTGCAGCTGTGGAGCTGTGGGTGAACGAAGACTGGACGAGGCGTGTGTTTCGGCTGCTGTTCAGACATGTTACCGAAATGAAGTCGAAGGCGGGTTAGCTTCGTTTTGTGGGTCATCTTGTGCCGGTAGTAGACGTGGGAGCTGACTAGGCAGGCGTAGATCCATGCCATACAAGAGTTGTGACGCAGACGTTTTAATTGATTCACGAGTACGGGAACGCATGGCAAGCAGAACTAAAGGTAGTGCATCGACCCAGTTGCCATTAATAGACGAGGATGCTAAAGCAGCTTTGAGTTCCCTATGCATTCTCTCTACCATGCCATTAGCCTGGGGATGGTAGGTAGTCGTCTGGCGTAAGATGCATCCCATGTACCGCAAGGTGGTTTTGAAACGATCAGATGAGAAGCAAGTGCCTCTGTCCGTGATGACCCCATTGGGAACACCATAATTGGATATCCATGCAGAGATAAAACCGTTAGTTACTTCGTCTGCAGAAATGGTGCCAAGAGGTAATGCCGCAGGCCACCGTGTAAATCTATCGATCATAGTTAGAAGGTAGCTGAAACCTTGAACCTTTGTCAGATGAACTATGTCGACGTGGATGATGGGCTGCGTACCCGTGAAGTAGACAATTGTTTTTCTGACAAATAGCACACTCTGAGACCCATCGTTTAACATTCTGCCTAAGTCTGTGACCCCAGAAACGATCTGTAAGAAATTGAGTGAATTGAATCGAAAACTTTTCTCTGAAGGCTGGTCGGCAGAACTGGCTTGTTGGGCTGCGTACCCGTGAAGTAAACAATTGGTAAGCCTTCCCACAGATGGCATATGAACTTGGTTGGGTGACGGGCTATTGATCTTTGAATGTGAATGTCACCGCGTTGTTCAGTTCGCAGGAGAGTTGGTGTTAGTGCAGGTTCACTGAGTGCCACGGAGTTGACAGTGAATGGTGACGGCGAAGGTGGTTGTAGAGAGACGTCTGGCCTAGACAGGGCATCTGCAATGAAATTCTGTTTGCCCTTGACGTGAAAGACGTCAAATTGCCATTCGCTTAGACGAGAAAGCTGTCTTTCCACTCTGGCAGGGTACTTGGTGATAGATGAAGTTGCGTTTCGAAGTGCGCTAACTAGTGGTGCATGATCTGTGAAAACAACAAATCTGCTACTGCCAATGATGCTGATAAAATGGTGCACTGCGTCGTAGATAGCGAGAAGTTCTCGGCCGAAAGTGTCATACCTCGTTTCTACTGGTTGGAGAGTACGCGAATAGAAACTGATATGCTTCCGAACTCCGTCGATCTCTTGTTCCAAAGTGGCTTCAATAGCGAATTCAGAAGCATATGTCGTGAGTAGAAATGACTTTTCGAAATCTGGATGCGTTAGTATTGTGGCATTTGCTAACGAGTTGATGGCAAGTCGAAGTAATTCCTCGTCTTCGGATGACCAAGCAATGATGGAATTCTTGCTTAGTCCTTTTCGGTTCCGCAGGTGCCTGCACAAAGGATAAAGTTGTTTTGATAGGCCCGGAAGGAACTTGCGATAATAGTTTAGTACTCCCAGGATTTTCTGCAACTCGCTCACAGTCCTTTGTGACTTGATATTCTTGATTGAATTCGTCTTTGACGGCAACGGTTGAATACCTTGGGCCGTGATACGATGCCCCAAGAAGTCGACGGATGAAGTTGCAATCTGCGTCTTGTCACAGTTGATCTTGAGTCCGTGGTTGGATAAGCGTGAGAGGACATTTCTTAGATGTTTCGCATGAGATTCTAGATCTGGACTGAATACCATAATGTCATCGAGATATGACATACAATAAGCAGAGTCGTCGCGAAGCATGTTGTCTATGAATCTTTGAAATGTCTGAGTAGCACACTTAAGTCCAAAAGGCATGTAAAGATATTCAAAAGGCCAAATGGAGTGATGACTGCAGTTTTCTCGATATCCTCTGGTGCTACCGGTATGTGATGGTACGTTTGTCTGAGGTCAATCACTGAGAAGAAATTGCTGCCGTTGAGTTTTTCAAGTAAAGTGTTGATATTTGGAATAGGATATGCATCAGATTTTGTCACTGAATTTAGATTACGGTAGTCTCCACAGGCTCTGTACGATCCGTTTGATTTAGAGACTAAGTGCAGTGGTGACGCCTATAAACTTTTCGATGGTCTGATGATTCCCTCTTCCAAAAGCCTTGAGAATTCTTCTTGGGCAGCTTTAAGTTTAGCAGGAGCCAGTGGTCGCTTCTTGAGTGCAATAGGTTGTCCTTCTGTGACGATATGATGCATCGTGTTGGAGACTCGTAGCTCTGACTTGTTAAGATCGAAAAGCGATTTGTATTTTCGAAGAGCTGTTGATATCTCTGCTGAATGATGCACTGGGGTTGGCTGAATGACCTGTAACTCCAAACGCTCGGAGGCAAGTGTCCAAAAATTTTGTTCGAGTCCTGTGGAGGGGTCGATGATATTTTGATTGGCAAGATCAACAATGAGCCGAAATTTTAGAAGGAAATCAAGGCCTATTATATTATGTGAGACCTTGGCAATGATGAAGTTGTGGAAAAATTCACGTCGTAGACCTATGTTGAGTGTGCGGTATTGGCAGCCATAAGTTGGTATGGGCTCGCCTGTAGCTGTTGCGAGAAGAACGCCTAGCGACATCTCGGCCATTGAATCACCTTTGAGAACTGAGACTGCTGCACCTGTGTCTACGATGAACTCTTCGCCAGTTTTGAAATCAAGAAGGTGCAGAAGTTCGTTGGGCTGTTTGGCCGGGTCATGCAAACAAGTAGGCTGGTGATTGCGACCGGCATTGTCTGTTTGGTTGGCAAGCATAAAAAACCTCAGGTGGTTATAACACCAGTTCTTCGGAGCATATTTATTAAAGGATTGCGGAGATCTCGATCGCCGCCTATCATTATAATTTGATTTGGAAACGAATTTTGGTCGAGCATTCACTTGATTTATCTCGGATTTGGTAATGGCCAATCCTTGTAGAACTTTGGCCATGTTCGCCACTGTTCTCTCTAAAGAGATTCTATCATCTTGCGGGGGTGAAGAAAAGGATGATGGATTCACTTTGGGTTCCAAAACCCTATATTCTAACTCACATCTCTCAGATAAGTCATCTATAGAGAAAGTGTTGGGAAGCTGTCTGGCAAAGAGTTTTAATGTTTGTGGAAGATTGTTAATAAAAACAACCTTAGCCTCATGGTCAGAAATGTTGATTTTATACCAACGTTTCCGTAATTCCCTCAGTATTTCTATGGGGCCAAGATTTGGCATATCTAACTGCGCATATTTGTTTATTATCTGCTCAGTTTCCGTGGGTCCAAGCAAGGATTCTACCTCGTTTTGTAGGCCCAAAATGGGATTAGGTAGCTTCCTAATGGCCTCAAGCTTAGGATAAATCCGTCGCTGCAATTCAGAAGGTAGTTTAGCAAAACCTTCGACAGTTTTTGATGACTGTCATAATCAGGAAACGGGGAGAAAGCGGAGTCTACGCGCATAAAGAATAGCTCACTATCTCCATCCCAAATAGGAACATCAATATCTAAAATTGGACCTGACATTTTAACAATCTTACGGGATCTTAAAAGCATAAATTTATAAGCAATATGAAAATATATGAATATACTTTAACGAAACGCTTACCCACAAACAGCTTTCACAGTTGAATGAGCGCAGAAGTAACTTCTTCCAAAAATCCGCAATTGAGTCTGTCGAGTACGTACGGTGCCGTTTTGTACGTAGGAAAGATGAACAGAGGCTCCGTTTATTATTATTATACCCCCGAAAAAAAGTCACAAATCCACGAATATATACCCAACAGATTTCCCAGAAAACCACGATCAGGGTAAAGAAAACACAAATGTCAATCTATTTATCCCAAATAGATGAAAAAGTCAATTTTATTTATACCAAAAAAAATCAGAACAATAATCAATATCCTGGCAAAGGTATTGACAGCCGACAGCACGCACATGTGTAACACGAGGCAGAACGTAGATACGACCAACTGACTTGCATGGTAAATTACCGTGCTTAAATAGCATGCAATATGTGTACTTGCATACTATTGGTTAAACGTGGTTAAACGGCAATTTTGCTTTTTTCTCATTGGTGCAACGTAAATAAATTTGAATTTAATTTACGCAATATGTCAGCAATTAATTTGTGTCGTTACAACCCTATTAATTACAATTAAATTTGCAGTTCAAGTAATCTCAATTAAAACTGCTTGAAACTAACAGAGATTGTTGCTAAAATCACAGTTAAGAGAAATATTGTGTAAAGCCAGAATTAGACTATTTGACCTTAAAGAGAACTATATTTGTCACAATTGAATTTCGTTCGGTTGTAACGCGGAGCCGCGTGTTACACTTTTGTTAAAAATGGGCTAGTCAGTCATGTTGAAATTTTGAAAATGCCAGTGAATGTATTGGAGAAAGTTGTAAAATGCAATAAAGTGTGTTATCGCTTTACATATCCCTTCACAAATTAATTAAAACATTTTTGTCAGTACTATAAATTTATTGAGTATCGTTTAACATTGTATGTGCTAAATAAATTTTCCTTGATACGGGCTTTTATTCTTCTAATTGTCGAACTGGGAACCATATTTGATGTTACAAAATATAATTACATTATAAAATTTTTCTTGAGATATTACAATTTATTATTGAACAAATAAGATCATAGTTTTTGCTTTTTTACACAAGGTTTAAGCATTTTCAAATGTCCCATTACCGCCCATTCTTTTAAAATGTTTGAAGAAATGTCTATAATCTTTTGGATTTTTTTACAAAATCGGAACAATAAGCAAACGAAATTATTCGTTTATGTAATCAAAATATAACGGTAAATATGACATAAATGATTAATTCGTCAGTGAAAACAAAATTGAACTACATGTCTGATCATAGACATAAGGAAATTTGTAGAAGTCTTTCAATGAAATCTATAAAAACACTTATTATATTGTGCAATGCCATGTTTTAAGTACGCGGGTTGTAGCTTTGCACTAGCAGGTTTTCAAAGATGTGACTGATCACAATTTCCACGCATTGATCTGTTTTGTCTTCGATCGGGCCAGTAAAAAATATTATATAGAACCGCATTTCCAGTGGTTAGTAGACACGATGGTAAAGCCTTCGGAAGTAAGGAATGAATACGCACCCAGCCCGATCGAAAACAAAACAGATTCTTACGTGGAAATTGTGATCAATCCGATCTTTGTAGGACTGCTAGTGCAAAGCTAAAACCCGCATACGCAAAACGCGGTTTTGCAAAATATGAAGCTTGTACACCGCAAAAATTCAAAGGTTACTTATTATATTGTTTTTACAATGAAATCAGTAATTGATACATAAAATTTTGTCACTCAATAAATGATCATTTATTGGTCATACTAATTTATGCTTTGTATTGCTTCACAGCTACCAGATATTTACAAATGAACAAAGTAAATATGAATGTACTCTTTGATTTGAAATGAACAATTGTCCATTTTTCTAACAGGTTTACCAGATTGAGTTGTAAAATCTAGCATACATTGTCGGCACCATGTATCTTTTTGGTACCATTGTGTTGGTACCAGTTACTGACACAATGGCCATAGTGTTGGTTCCATTTATAGACTTGGTATATATATTATATATAGTGAGTTGGCTTTGAAGTCACATTATAGAAGACTTTATGTGAAGTTAGCTTGACTACTGCGGGTTTATACATTAGTGTAGAAGATTGTACCATCCACATTTCTCACCAAATTATAAAGTGGGTAAGGAGCATACTACCGGCTTCTATTAATGAGTCGTCTGGAAGCACAAAACGAATCTGCAGAAGATTATATGTTCCGTCCACGCCGTTTTTTTATTCTTCATATTTGAACTAATTTGTTACCATGTTTAATCTGGTCATACGTATATTGTACACAATGTTGCAAATAGAAATATAATTAACAGTTAGTCCAAATTGACCATGTGTTGGTCGGCGATAAAAACAGATTTTAACACAAAAGTAAGTCTTAAACACCATTCACAGTTAAACTAAATTGTCCATCTTCTAGACGGCAAAAGTTAAGATGATTTATGTTTATAAAGAAAAATGTTTTGCACACAAGCAGTTATTCTTACACAAATGTCTGAATTGAAATGAATATAGACAATCGATTGAAAATACATGATGATATGAACATAGTCACCGTTAAAAGTTATCACTAAAAATGAATGTGTAATTCGTGTAAAGACTTCAATGACAAAAATTCACGAATATTTAGTTCACTGCTTGCTATGGTTTTAACTCATGTCATTATATTAATCCATTATTCTCTGAAATTCGGATAGGCATAATTAAATGTGAACAGTAAATCCTTTGCGTAAACAACGAATAATCCAACTAAGCGAAATAAATCCACTGTGACACAATAGTCCACCGCGTGTTTTATCCGTATCGCGCGCGGTTCTGTCTATTTCATATAGACCCTATTAATTACAAATAAAATTGCAGTTCAAGAAATCTCAGTTAAAATTGCTTGAAACTAACAGAGATTGTATCTAAAATCACAGTTAAGAGAAATATTGTATAAGAACAGAGTTAGATTATTTGACCTTAAAGAGCACTGTATTTGTCAAAATCGAGCATCGTTAGGTTGTAACGCGGAGCCACGTGTTACAATGTAGCCAAGGCAGATGTCATAATACCGTTTATTTTATTTGAATTCATAAAAAAAATTATTGAAGTATATGAGTTGCTTCACAAATTTTTCAACGTTTTATAAATGAAGTCCTGAGCCAACTTTTGTGCACTGAACATACATCGATGATAAAATTGTATTCGCAAATGTTTTAACTGACAATTTCAAATCATCAAATTGACTTCAAATTTCCGTATTTGGCCAGACGTAAAATATGAAAAATGTGTGCGTGATAACAACAGGTATATTCCATTGTTTACTTGTTCAGTAACGAAATGACTAACAAGCTTAAGGATAAGATTGACGCTTTTAAATGTTTTTTTCGACCTCGTCAGCTAACAAGAAATTACGACTTATGTTGACATTTGCAAATAACGAAGATAATTTATGTTGAGAATAGCATAACTTCAAGCAAGGCTAACTAGACATTTTCAACGTATAAAATCGCCAAAGTCCAACTCGATGGTGTTTGGAATGTGCAGATCAGAATATGTTTAAACTTTTTAAAGGATTGCTCACACAGAATTTAAAAAAAATTCTATCAAATCAAATGTTCTTTTAATAATCTGCCCATGTGCATTCGGCGAGGTTTTAGGTGCTACTCTGGGACTAGAATCTAAAGCAAACTTTGACCAGAAATATTTTCCCCTCAGTGATTGAAACTAGCAGTAAAGCAGTTTTTTATTGATAGAGATTTATTGGCTTTTATTCGTTTATGTGTAAAATTACAAGGATGTTTTATTTGCGAAATATTAGAAATGAAGTTTGATAATAAAGTATATAAAACAACAATACAAATAGGTTCTTATAATTATTTCCAATAAGTAACCTGATAAAATAAAAATCCAAAAGAATTCAGCATTATAATTCTTCATTCAAAAAGAAAAAAAGAATTTGGCTATAGACTGCTTATGTCGTATTAAAATGGATGCAAATTTTCACAAAAGTGTGAAGCAATCACTTTGGCAATCATTATGAATAAACGGGCATCTGATATAAAATTAATCTCGTGTAGAAACAATTTTTTACATGTATTTACCAGCTGGAATTTAGGCGACAGGTAATTAATTGCGTATAATGTTGATAGAGATTTATCTGTTATAATGTGGCTTATCTTGAATGTCCTTGTTTAGTTTTTTTACAAATGTAACAGTTTGAGTCATCTTGGTGTGAATAATGCTATAATTATGCTCCAAAATCTAATTTTTAGCAAATTATGAGACGTAGCAATAATGAATGTGTTAAATATGGATGTCAGTGACGATTGTCAAAAAAATATTTGTCATATTCGTTCCGATTTTAGACGTTTCATGATGTCGAATATCCGTTTCCTCTTAATGTATTCATATATTTTTGTCTTAATTAAAGCGTGCGATATCTACTACTGCATGAAAATGATCGATTACCACAATAAACTTGTTGAAATTATCTCTTTAATTAGTTAACTTACAAAGATTATGACCTCCATGTATTTGCTTTATTAGGTGGAAAGATACTCTTCCCATATCTGGTAGAAATTAATCTAGGTAAAAGTTTCATTTTTTATCCTTTACAAGGCAGTTTATGATTTTTGTGGTAGATGCAAGATGATTCTCTAAGGCAGTTTTATATTCAATCAAAAATATTGTGAGCTAAAGGCCGCCGTACGTGATTTATTCCAACAATTTTAGTAGGAAAAATTTATTTTTATTGCAACAGCATTACAACATCAGTAACGCAGGTCACGTTTGGCAATAATCCCCATGTTTCTGCTGATTTGATGAGCGGCATTAAAAAAGTGAAGATCAATTGGCGCCAAAGAACCAAAAACAAACTCAAAGTGTTCTAAATATCACTCAGCGCAACCTACCATGTAACAAAATATGCCATAATATTTCCAAAACACAAATTTAATGTTAAGCAGATAATATAAAAACTTAGGCAAAACGATATCATTGAAGCCCAAGTAAACTAAACCTATGCCAGTCTTCAAATGCTGAGTATTGTTATTTATATTCTATAATAATGGGAGTCATACGACTGCATTTATTTATTTTTTGTAATCTGCCTTCAAACTGCAAAGCAGTTTCGCAGATAAAGAAGTGAATGTATATAACAGATTGGTTTTTTCGAGTTCGCTAATATCTTCAACTTCCTCCCTAGAACAAAATATAAAAGGACACATGAATTAGGTTATTACTGATAACATTCAAGCATTGAAATGTAAATCAATTCATAATGTTGGTTTTTATTTGGAATTATACGTTTCGTATTCCTGCTGTGAGAGATACAATCCTTGGTTCTCTTGTAATCACTTTGAATGCTAAATTTATAATAATGAATTTAAGTCTGTGCCGCTGTAATAACAATATTCTTTTATTGTGTTTTATATGTTATTGTAGAGGAAGATATTTTCTCTTACAAGATTAGAGTAACAATTATTGATAAATTTAAACCACTGTAGCTGATTGAAACGAAAATTATTAAAAAAGAAAATTTTCGTTTAATTTGTAGAACATTCTTTATTTAAATACTTTGCAGTATAGATACTTTTGAATTTGGCGTAATTCGAATTTCGCTATTCTGTAACTGCTCTGGCGTGACTTTCTCTAGAAAACTGCATTTGACATTGTATTTTTCAGTTTCGGTTTAAGAAAATAATCTTGCAACTAATTTGTGTTTTGAATCGTGCATATTGGAAACTTTCAGGAAGAGGTAATTTAATAATTCTGTTTTTCGCGTCTAATCCCCTTCCAGGTTATTGATTTGGGTGTATTGTTACGTAAGAAGTACACAGTCCTTTGCCTATATCTAAATTATTCAAATATATATTAAAGTTCTATTAACATGGAGGTTAATCTTAAGTTCGGGGACAGTGATAATTATTATTCACCAAAAGATAAATGTAGGTTATATAGAATGAGATAGCTAAGGAAGAAGAAAAAATAAAACTATATATTGTTATTGTCACGTGATATTGTTATAAGATTATTTATCGAATTACAGGCTGAAAACACAAAAATATGTACGTTGACAGGATATAATATTTTTTTTATTCGCTAATGTATAAAAAATATTTTCAGAAAGGATATGTTGAGACCCCTAACCTTTTCGAGTCTGAAGCCCCATAGATGCCAGTTCGCTTGAAGTCCTAAAATTCACAGTAGAGTCTGATAGGCTTATATTACTATTTGTGTCTCCTAGGTTCAAGTCCGCAATGTCCTGCACTAACCTACTTTTGTCCTCAAATTTAATATCGGCTTCCATAACTATATGGTATAACAATTAAATCGACACTTAATGTTAGGCAATCGGAATGCGAAAGTTGGACAGCGGTATCTCCAAACAAATAATCTGGAAAGAGATATACGTGAACAACAGATGAAATCAAATATACCTGTTCCAAGGCTCCTCCTTCACTCTTGTATTATATTAGAACAAAAGGCAATTGATGGAGTAATATATTTGACGATGAAGCATTCGTTTACTAGAGAAAATGTTAAAATGCAGCAGTCCAAAATTACAATACCAGTCAAGGAGCGAGATACTCGAAAAACTGAAAATGGCGCACAATTCAAAATCAAGTATTTAAACAAAGAATGTTCTGGAAAATAAAAAGAAAAAATTTTTTTTAAAATAAAATTTGTTACAATCAGCCATGGTGGTTTAAATTTATCAGTCAATGTTATTTTACATAAGGCGGAGGATTTAACTTCCTCCACATACACCACCTTCTCAAAAAAACGGCTAATAAAACGCAATCATAGTTCTTCTGCTGACGTTTTACTCTTCCTAAACGAGGTGTGCATAATGGCGCCCCTGACGTCGTCATCTCGCCCGGTACAACATTCACTGGTTCTTCAAAATCATCTGGTATCGAAAAATAGTTTTCATGCTGTGATTCAGTAGAATAAGATTTTGCTATATTAGACAACGCTTCTTCAGAGTTCTGCATTTCATTATGTGCCTGCATGGTGGGATTGCACACATCAGATTCGCCCATAGAACGGTCATTCGACGCATCTGTTAATTCAGTCATACCGTCAATCCAGATAAACTGGGGAATACAACGATCCAACGTAACACAATCCTCAATGCCATTTATTTCTATGATGACATTCTTGTCAGTCATCCTCTTGACCTTGTATGGTTCTTTGTAAAATGGTGTTAGGCAGTTCTTCCTATTCTCATTAGTTATATACACATGCGAAGCCGATTTTAAATCAGAGGACACATAGCATTTGGTTTTAGCTTTTCTAGTCTTGGTCGGGGCCAAACGACACATCTTGTCTCTAAGTGCTCCTACAAACCAATCTACATAACTAGAAGCCCAATCAAGACTACTTGGAGTTTCTATTAGAAGATCTCCAGGCAACCTTAATGGTTCTCCATAAACCAATTCTGCTATGGAAGTTCCTAATTGTGCCCTATATCTGTTGCGCATGGCGAGTAGTACTATAGGAAGATCGTGTATCCAGCTTGTTCCACTAGTGCACCTTAATGCAGCTTTTAGTTCACGATGTAGCCTTTCTACCATCCCATTCGCTCGTGGGTTATACGCGCTAGTATGTTTTACAGTGGTTTCCATGATGTTGAGGGATCTTACGAAAAGCTCTGAGATAAATTGACTACCACGATCACTAGTGACCTTTTCCGGAACACCATAACGCGATATCCAATTATGTAGAAACGCGAACAAGACTTCTTGCGCTATCATGTCTTTTAAAATCGCCACTTCAAATTGACGACTAAATTTATCTACCATTGTCAGCAAGTATTTGTTTCCATTTACTTCAGGCATCTCGACAATGTCTATGTGTACGTGTCTGAACCGTCCAATTGGTATTCCAATGTTCTTTATCTCGGTTCTGGTATGTCTCCATACCTTACACATTTGACACTTGGCACAGGCTCTTATCCATAGCCGTATGTCTTTAGACATGTGCGGCCATACTTATCTGTCGTTGATTAATCGAATGGTGGCTTTAATGGATGGATGACCCATGTCATGTAACACTTGGATAATCTTGGCCCGTAACTCCAACGGCACATATGGTCGTGGTTGACTTCTAGATGTTTCGAATAACAACTACTTGCCACTTATGAGCTTACGAACATATCCTGGTCTTCTGGACAATACTAATGTAAAGGGATCCGATCCTTGTGCTTCCTCGATCTGACTAACGAAATCATGCATTGAATCATCTAAACCTTTCAAAGGACCTTGAAATAAAAGCTCGACATCAGCTTCATTCGGACGGCTAGGTGCATCTTCTACCACATTCTCCTTACCAGCAATATGAGACACAGTGTAATCGAACTCTACTAACCGTGTTATTTGGGAATTTACTCTACGACAGAAATTAAGCCTAGCTGTTTTACCAAGTATGCTGATCAATGGCTTATGATCGGTCAATAACTTAAACTTATGACCATCTAAGTAATGCTCGAAGTGTATCACTGCGGCATACACTGCTAGAAGCTCTTTTCCAAACGTATCATAACGTTTTTCTCGATCATTAAGCTTACGGCTATAAAACCCAATCAGTCTTACTATGTCCTGATCTTTTTGCTGTAGCACTGTCCCTAATGCAACATCTGAGGCATTTGTAAATAGTTCGAAAGGTTTTTCCCAATCTACAGGTGCTAATGTGGTTATATCACTTAACATTTCCTTGGCCTTTTGGAAATTTTCTCGGTCTTCTGGACTCAAGTTTATAGGCCAAGACTTCTTGATCGTGCTCTTTTCACGAGTGAGATGGTGTGTTAACGATCCAAGAATTCCGGCTAGACCTGGAATGAATCGACGATAATAGCTGATCATGCCCAAGAACCTTCGCAACTGGCGTACGGTTCGGGGTTCCGTTACGTCCTTTATAGCTTGGATCTTATCTTCCAAAGGTTTAATTCCGACTTTGGAAAGTATATGACCAAGGTATTTAACTGAAGAGCAACCGATATTACTCTTATTAGGTTTGACCACTAATCCATATTGTTCCAGCCTGGTCAAAACCGTTTCCAAATGCGTACGATGTTCGTCTCGTGAGCGACTAAAAATTATTATGTCGTCTATATATACCCTCGCAAATGGACAATTCTGAAGGATTTCTTCAGCCAAACGCTGGAATGTCTGACTGGCATTTTTCAAACCAAAAGGCATTCGAAGAAATTCATGCGATCCCCCTCCTGGAAATCTGACTGCGGTGAGTGGTATCGAACTTTCTTCCATTGGTACCTGATATTACGCTTTCTGGAGATCTAAAGTTGAATAAACCTCATATCCCATTATATCTCGGAGCAAAGTACTCTGGTTAGGGAGAGGATAAGAATCACCCTTTGTCACTGAGTTTAATAGACGATAATTCCCACAAACCCTCCATTGACCCGGTTCAGGTTTGGGAACTACCACTATTGGGGAAGCGAAATTGGAATTTGACCTTCTACAAATCCCCTCTTCGCGCAATTGGTGAAATTCGGACAAAGCAACTTGTTGCTTGTGTTGTGCCAATGGTTGAGCCTTTGGTGAACAAGGCAACGGAGCCACCAATTCTATTTGGTGTTTTACTCCTGTTTTTAAACCTATCCTTTTGGCACTGAAAGGTTGAAACACGGCTAGGTGCTTCTCGATTATATCGGCAAAGTCATGCGCGACTGTTGGACGAGGTAAGAGGACTGTTCTAACTGCCGACGTGTTAGACTCAGTATGTGTTGATATCCCTACGCCTTCTGTGATAGTCCTAGCTTTGGGGTCTAATGTCAGCTTGAAATGTGTTAAGAAATCCATGCCAATGATATGGTCCTTGACATCGGCTACTAGAAAATTCCATCGGAAGGAAGATTTCTGGCCTAACGTTACCGACATTTCTTTCATCCCTTTCACTCCAATCGAACTACCGTTAGCGGCCCATAGTTGATAATCAAATGTGGGGCAATCTGCTTCCACCACGTCTGACCTAACTATGCTTACCTCAGCACCCGTGTCTATGAGAAATTCTAATCCAGATAATTCATCCTTAATAATGAACTTGTTGCTGGACACTCCGGCAATGTTTTCAAGATCCCCGCTTAGTGAGAATCGGACTCTCTTGCCTTTTATCTCGGTGCTATTTGCTCTAGTCGCATCTTTTGCTTTGAGTATGCCTTTTAAAGGCATATCTGGGAGCCTTTGCAATGGAACCCCCCCTACGGCTTCTACTAGCGGGGGTTTTGTCCTTTTCCCGGTGATGGATTTCTCTCTACCGGTTTTGTGCTTCCTTTCCATTTGGGTCCACCTAATCGCGGGTACATACAATTTGCACCTTGGCATTTCGCACTGCGTCCGTATTCGCAATGTGCCTTACAACATCCGCGTGGCCCTTCGAAGCGTTGACGCGAGTAATTCCCTCGACGTCTATTATACTTATCCTGACTCTGAAGTTGTGCAATATCACTGCGTAAGCTAGCAACTTCTCTACATAAGAAACGCAAAGTTTCTTGTATAGTCAGGTTGTTTTCGGTATCTGCCCTGACTGGCTGCATAGTGACAGAATCTGTTATTACAGAATGTACTTGTGGTTCCTGCTGTTTATACACGCCGTCTAATCCTCTGAGTTTAGTTGGCCAATCAATGCTCATTGTTTCAAATAGATCCAATGTTGTTCTAAGCCTAATTGGTAGCTCAGCTGTGAAAATGGAGTTGACTACATCTCTAGATATATTCAACCTGGAAGCTTTTGTGCAAAGGCGTTCATAAAATTCGGACGGTAGTTGACGCCCCATTTTTTCTAAGCGTAATAATTCGCACATTTGCGCTGATCTTCCAGGCTGATATCTCTGTTGAATTTCAGCCATTAATAACTCAAAAGCATTGTACGGCTTTTCTTCCACAGTTCTGTCTCTGAAATTTTCCAAAGCATTTCGGAAACTTACAGCTAATGCCATCCATGCTGCCACAAATTTCTCCATAGGGATTACGATATTATAAGCATTAAATATCATTTGGGCATCTCCTACCCAACTTGAATGTTTTTCTGATTTGTACTGTGGTAGACTTAAAATTCTTGGACTGGTGCGGTCGCCAAATTTTGTTGAGGCCCCTAACCTATTCGAGTCTGAAAGCCCCATAGATGCCAGATCGCTTGAAGTCCTAAAATTCACAGTAGAGTCTGATAGGCTTATATTACTATTTGTGTCTCCAAGGTTCAAGTCCGCAATGTCCTGCACTAACCTACTTGTGTCCTCAAATTTAATATCGGTTTCCATAACTATATGTTATAAAAATTAAATCGACACATAATGTTAGGCAATCGGAATGCGAAAGTTGGACAGCGGTATCTCCAAACAAATAATCTGGAAAGAGATATACGTGAACAACAGAAGAAATCAAATATACCTGTTCCAAGGCTCCTCCTTCACTCTTGTATTATATTAGAACAAAAGGCAATTGATGGAGTAATATATTTGATGATGAAGTATTCGTTTACTAGAGAAATTGTTAAAATGCAGCAGACCAAAATTACAATACCAGTCAAGGAGCGAGATACTCGAAAAACTGAAAATAGCGCTCAATTCAAAATTAAGTATTTAAAAAAAGAATGTTCTGGAAAATAAAAAGAAAAAAATTCTTTTTAAATAAAATTCGTTGCAATCAGCTATGGTGTTTTAAATTTATTAGTCAATGTTATTTTACATAAGGCGGAGGATTTAACTTCCTCCACAGATAAAGTTCACATATATTGCCTCTAGATAAAAACAGTAAAATTTCAAAAGTAATGATTCAATAAAATGTATAATGAATATGCAAAAAAGTGTATGATCAGTCATTTTGGAAACATGAATATGAATAAATGACAAAATTTTGTTGAACATTGATAACCAAATGTCAACATGGCAAATATTTCAGAAATAACATGCTTCAAAATCTCATTTCTGTCTAGATAATGTTGAAGATTTTCTACAATATTAAAAGTTTGTTAGGAGTACTCCGTATAAGCCACACGAGATTTATTGACATTGGTCATCGTGTCTACATGATCTTTTACACGATATGTACTAGGTATAATTTCCAAATTGATTTGCTTACAAACATTTCACTAAAAACGTTTAAGCATTTTCATATCAATCGCACATGTAATTTGTGTGTATTATACATAAAAATTGACCAATAATCATGGAAGAAAATTCATTATCACGAGTACGTCAGAAAAACATTTAATTTTCTCAAAATGTAAATTAAAAGGTAGCTAAACACAAAATCACGGACGTACACGTGCATTATATCTCAATATTAAATAACAAAATTTAAATAAAACTTTACATAAATATCCAAGATAGATCATGCCATATAATAAATGATTCGATAGAGGTTTCAAACATTTTTGAAAAGAAGTATGATTATATCAAAGTAATGCCCCTTTAGGATTCAATTTTGTGTCAATTACCTGTTAATTTTGAGTAATATTTATATAAGAATTCCTATCCATTTAGGGCAACATTTTAATTTTATTTATGAAAGCTTTGAGTCCGCAGTCGGGCGCCATTATTATATCTTCTAATTTCCTGATTAAAGCTTTTATTATTGTTAAAATATAATTTCAAATTTATTAATAGAATAATCATGATATATCTGTCATATTTATCACTGGTAATATTATTTGGTGTTATAAAAAGGTATAAAATTCAAATTAATGGTATCATGATAGAGTGTGAATATTATAGTTTCATTAAAAAAGATAAAATGTATATTCAACAAAATTTCCAATCAGTTAGTAAAGTAAAATAGACATAAACAAACTGATGAAACAATATTTTGAAAAATACGAACCAAAATGGTTAATGACAAATTTTTCCAGAACACTATTTTTCAATGTCTAGCCTTTGTCTGAATCACGTTGAATAATAAGCTGATCTTGTAAGTAACGAAATAAAATTAAATCGAGGATAATTTTTAATAGGCTATGAATAGTTTTACACCACGAGACACTGAGTATGTCGGGGATAGAGTTAAGACAAAATAACCACGAACAAGGAAGTACTCAAAATGATCAAGGATTGACATATATGGAATAATGCGCATAAATTCGATTTCGCCTCTATGTCTCTCTTTTTCTCTCTCCCTCTAAAGATAATATTCATAAATTAATTTGTATAGATTGTTTTAGAAGCTTATGTGATTACAAATAGTTGTATTAGATTTAAAATTATTTAAAACGAACTGACCACAAAGAAATAAGTCATTAAAAGGTAACTTATCTCCATGTCTGGTATGCGCTCCTATTTCGTGAAAAATTAATTTACACGAAGTGATAATCGCAAAGATAGAATGCATGTATACCAATAATATTGGCAAAGTTTGTGCCAACATTTATAGTGTAACGCGCGGCTCCGCGTTACAACCCAACGAGTCTTAATTTCGTCAGTTCCGGCTTTCCTTAGGGTCACATATGCTAATTCTAGTTTTAGACAACCTTTCTCCTAACTGTGATTTTAGAAACAATCTCTGTTAATTTCAATGAGTTTTAATTGAGATTTCTTGTACTGCAATTTTATTTGTAATCAATAGGAGTTTGATTAATAATAATTCACAACCGCGCGTAATACGCCGGTATCATGCAGTGGAATACTGTTTTTTAGCTGTCAAAGCCAGGATTTATATTTTTGTGTGCATTAGAAAGTTTATCGTGACTAGTAACTACATTGCTAAGACATTCTGGATTTATTTATTGTGTTTATGACTTCATGTTTTTGTGCCTATATATTACCTTTGTGTTAACAATATTTTATTTTGTTGCCGTCTAGAGCACGATCAATTTTGACTAACATTGAATTTTGATTTACTTTGTGACATTGTTCATAATACACGTATGATAATTCGACTTAACTTTCTCCCATCACAACACTAGGATATGAAAGAGACTGATTATAAGCACGGCCCACGAAACCCATTTCTTCCGACGTCTGCTACCAGGCATATGTAGGAATATCATAACATCGATAAATAAACGGCTACCCCGATAAACCCCTAAATAAATCGCAACATCTCCTACAATAGTACGCACAAATAGGCCCTCAGCTCTCTAGTAATAAGGCGCATACACACTTTGTTCACAAACAACATAATAAGATCCTAAAACTTGTAACATAAATAAGGAATATATTTATGTTAAAAATAATTTGAAACTACTCGTTATTTAAACACAGTGTTCATGTGGACGAGTTAATTTTTTTTAAACTTGTCGAATAAAACTTTAAATTAAAACTGTGTTCACTTAACGTTTCGATATATTAATTAGCATAAGCATTATAAATTCGGAGAAAGGTCGCCGAACAAACCAAGAAAAAAGATTATTCTCGATTATGAATTTTCCCCATCAAAGCACGGTAACTTACCTTTATATACAAAAAAAAAATACTTACAGACGTGCACAAAACTATCCACTTTTAAAATCATAAATAAATATATACTTATATGAATACACACCAACGCACGTAATTTACAAATTGATATATGGGTCTTCGACAAACTTTACCCAAATAACTTTATGGAAATATATGAAAATTAACATGGCCTTTAAAAAATACTATTTTATGAATCGGTCTGTTAAACTATCGCCTATTTGGTTGTCTGTTAGTGTAAATAGTCTAGAAAATCAATAACTTACCAGTATTGCCAAAAATTACGCCTGAAGAGTAGATAAATGAACTAAATATGATTTTTCCCCTGAAATTCTTAATTGTTTTCTCTGCATCAGGACACGTATGTTCCGTTTGCGTCTTTCTCAGATGGTGTTCAGTCAACAAAACGGAATTTATACCAAATGCCAAAACATACACACATTAATGTTCAAACGGATATGAATGGTAAATTATTCATATAAAAGTTAGATACTCTTTGTTGCGTGGTAGGAAAGTATATGCAATTGTGTATTTATTGTTGCGTACCTAGTAACAAATTAGTTCAATTATGACCAGAAGGATAAACCAAAGACTCCATGAACGTAAAGTATAATCTCGCGCACATTCCTTTCGTACTTACTGGTGACTCACTATATATTTGGGCGAGGAATATGGGAAAATAGGACGCTACAATCACTTTTACAAACTTTTAAACCTTCAGTAGTGAAGATAACTTCAAATAAAATATTCGAAAATGCATATTGCATGCTTATTAGTTCTCCAGCACAAACAGTATATAGCTGTTATATATTTAATTTAATGATGTCATGATTACCGTGAAACGTGATAACTGATATCGATCATGGCTAGATTGCATGGATTTGCTGGAGTAGCTGGTATTCAGAAATTTTGGTGAAAGTCAGCATACATTAAAATCTATCGTCTTGGTAACATGTACCGACTCGGCCACTATAGTTTTACTACCATTTACATATTTCGTCCCATAATGTTGGTATCGCGCAGTGACACACTAGCCCTAGTTTTTGTACATTTTACGTACTCATATATATATATATATATATATATATATATATATATATATAGTGAGTTAGTTTTGAAGTCACATTGTCGAAGACTTGATATGTAGTTAGCTTCACTATTGTAGGTTTACTTATTCGTATAGGAGATTAAAGCGTGCGATTTTCCTACATTCCTCGCCAAAATATATATTGGGTAAAGGGTGTAATACCGGCTCCTATTGATAAATCGCCAGTAAGCACGAGACGAATGTGAACGAGTTTATACTTTCGATCATGCTGTCTTATGTCTATCGTTCTTGTCCTTTTAATTACTTCATAGTTTTAACAGGTGTTCACAGTTTCACTTAAATATAATTTCTTTAAAATTACTTTACTCGGTTAACTCCCAGTTAAAATAATACACATATTTTTGAAATTAAAGCAAAGTGGAAGCAAGCAAGCTAATGAGCATCGCCAATAACAAACGTATCTTTTGAATATTATATCAATGAAGAAATATCTAATACACATGGATTTATCATATGATACATGCAAAAAAAACAGAAAGTGCACTAAATACAATATGAATTAAAGTAAACATTAAGCTAGTTTCAATGAAATATTTGCTATTGTAATTCTTTCGAATTTTAATAAAAATCTGCTCATAAGTAGATGACAGCTATACACACATGTAATGTTATAAAATTAGTTTTAAAGAATCAAAAGACATTTGAAATGTTAAAGTGCGTTTAGCTATAAAGATCAATGTACATTGCGATGAAACGTGAGCAAAGCGAATTTAGTTACGATAAAGAACCATCCTTTCTTCGAGCATATTCAGAGCAACATAAATATTGATGCATAGAAAAATGTTTTGAGTAATATAGCATAGCATAATTGGGGATATATATAAATTTAAATTTGTGCTATGTAGAAAAGCCCATAAAGGCATTCAATTTTATTCAGACTGCTTTGACTCTTCGCGGATACCCTGCTAAACCAATTCGTGCACTTTCCTACCCGAGGGAACAACCAACTTGACTGTGTCCTCTCCAACAAAGAGGTGACCGATGTTCAATCTCAGGAGATCTTTCCTAATCTCGAACACTGTCAGGTATCCTTCCTTATTCCTTTTTATCCTTTATCCATAGAGAAGACAGTCAATCATTCAGGCGATTCACCAACTAGGAAGAGTTTCGCCGACTCTGTGACGCCGTTATCAGGAGGGAACATTTTCTCCCAAACAACCACTCCTCAAGCTTTTCCGAAGCCCATAACATCTTGTGCTCCAACTTTAATTCTGCCACCCCTATTCGACACATGCACACGACGAACAAGTTGAACACCTTGTTTAAGGCACGCGACAACCTCACACACAACTCTCGCAAACAATCAGTTGCTTGCGCCCTTGCACTGAGACGTATTGATGGGCACATTAAAGAGGTTATCAACAAACATGCGCTCCACATCGAAAGACGCATCTGCTTGGCTCCTAACTTCCGGATAAAGTTCGCTGTCATCAAACACCAATTGCTGAAAAGCTCTAAACCTCATATATTAACTTCTCTCGGTCGGACGACTCCTGCTTCGCCGATGACTATTTAACATACCTCCTCGACTCCTTTTTCACTCCCACTCCGCCTGCTGAGATGTTAGACAACGGAGACACTAAGAATCTAAGCTGGTTCAACGTCTCACCGGCCTCCGTCGCCCAAGCAATTAAAGACATTAAATTTAAGCACCAATTCGATCATTATGGTGTCTCGGTCAGCATGATTTCACTTCTTGGCTGGAATATCTTCTCTCTGGTTGCTGATGTTATCAACCGATGCCTCAAAACTACCTATCTTCCATCGGAATGGCTTAATTCGACGATCTCTCCTAACGAAAAAAATGGCACTTCGTCGACCTCCTCATTCAAAGATCTCAGTCCCATTACTTACGTCCCTTCTTTCACTAAAATATTAGACAGGGTCTTATACAACCTAATCTACCCATTCATTAAGTCTCAGGACAACTTCTATCTTCTCGATGATCAACATGGCTTCTTGAATGGCCGCTCCTCTTCCACCAAATAATTTAGTGTCCTTAATCAATGTTACTCCTCCTTCTCAAAAGGCCATGAATGCACTCTCCTCTTCCTGGATATATCCAAGGCTTTTGATTCTTTGTCATTTTCAGCAATTGAATCCGCCTTATTCAGAAGCGGTATCTGCGACAACGTCCTCAATCTTATCAGTTTCTATCTCCGAAACCGATGCGCGACTGTAAAAGTCGGAAATAATCACTCGAGGCCAGCCCTTATCCGGTCTGGAGTTCCCCAGGGCTCCGTACTTAGTCCTATTCTTTTCAACCTTACACCCGCGCAGGTACAGGTTGAAGACAACATTTTCAAGCTGTTTAAATAAATAGTATTTAGTAACCACAACAGAACCCAACCCTTCCTTAGACCTTATGTTGGAGCTTTTATCCTCGCTCAATTCGCAGCTCAGCAATATCGCTTTCAAAATAAACCCCGCCAAGTCTCGTTGGATGAAACTCTCCTCCGACTCATTCTGCTCTCGCCCGATTGTAAATTATCCTCTTGATATTGAAATAATAAATTTGGTCAAACACCTTGGTATTTATTTTTCAAAATCTCTAGACTTCTCCCCACACTTTACATACATTACTTGCAGACTCTTCAAATGGGCCCGTCTGATCTGCTTCAAGACTAACAACCCCACTCTCCAACTCACGCTTTTCAAGATCTATGTACTACCCCTCATTTCTTACGCTAGCAAATTCTACTGTCCTCTCACTCTCGCCTCCTCGTACACCATCGAACAGATCTCCTCCACTTTTCAATAACGAGTCCTTCCTCACAGCCAAAATTATCGGGAACACCTACTCCTGGCAAATCATCTACCGCTTTGGTTTACCCATCAGCTTCGAGTCATATCTTTTATTTATAAGATCACAACTTGCCTATCACTGTCCAACTTTGCTCATCCAAGTCAACAATACGCCACACGTTCTAGCAACTCTTCAATCCAATCTAACCATACCCCTAATATATTTAACAAAATCTATCTCGTTTCCAAAGCCAATAGTGTCTTCAACACTCTTTCAACGGAAATATAGCTCCTACCTCAGCACGAATTTAAAAAGGCGGCCCCCAAGTACTTATTTAACAAATTTATTTGATAACGACCGATTGGAATCGAAATTGGTTCCTTCTTAATTCATAACATTTCTTTTACCCCCAGGCTATTCTCCTTACTGGTTTTGGAGGGCGAAATCCCTCTGGCTGACATCTAATTTCCACGTTTCTCCTCTGGTTTTAAATCTCTCACTCTTCATACCCTGATACCAATTCTATTCTCATTTTTCATTCTATCATATCCATATAGTGGGTACTTTACCACGTTTTGCTCAACCAATCCTTTTCCTTTCTGTTTCAGCAAAAGACCGGAAATTCTAAATCCCGCTTGACCACCCGACGTTTTGCATCGGACATCCGCTCCCCCTTGTCTTCCATCAGTCATAACCTCGTTAAACGGATGCCAGTGGTCCCTGCACAAAACACCAGCTTCAATCTAGTCGAATCCATCCTGGTCAATACTACACTTCAGAAATTCAATATCCACGACAAAGAACTCCGTCGGTCGACGTCTGCTTCCGGTCCGCCATCATTTTCGATCTCACACTCAAACTCATCTGTCCGAATCCAGCCAACCTCGCATTGATGCTCGGGCACTTCATGGACTGAACTCAAATTTATCTTGTCTAGTCAAATGGAATCTCGTTTTTTTCACTAGATTGTACTATCATTAAGTTGATGAAAACACTTCTCTTCCTGAACTTCTCTCTCCTCTGTTGTTAAATACTTTGCTAGTCACAATTTCATTCACCTCCACATATCCTACCTTTGATTTATTATTCCAATGGTCGGGCCTGTTGTCCTTTGGTACCAAATAAATTTATTATTATTATTATTATTATTATTATTATTATTATTATTATTATTATTAGTAATTAAACTTTGATTCATAATATTATCTCTTTTAATTCTCAAGATAGTTCATTTTTATCCATCCACTTTTGTATAATTGCAATAAAATTAGATAGATGAAATTTATTATGCTATAGTTAAAACATAGATGAATCAAATTATTAGTGTTAATTTTATAGAAGCAGTCATAATCTATCGCTTCAAGCAAATAATTAACTTGATTCTAGTTGTCTACTTTTTAGAAAGAAAAACTGTATAAAAAGTGGCGATATACGAATAGTTGCTTATATAAGCACGATGCAAATAACACACAGCACAATTTCTGCTCTGCTTGCTACATTTGATTGCTGCCAATGTCTTTGTTGTGCTGATTATCTACGTTGACTCTAATGCGTGCCTTTACCACGCTGTGTCACTAATTTGGCTAGCCTTTAGTCACGCCAATTTTCTTGTTTCTGTACCTCCAGCAATACGTAATCGATCATCTATTAATTCCTCGTTTGCTGGCCATCTCGATTGTAAAGGCTCTTTTGACACTACGATAAGAGAGCCTCTGAGATGCGAGGCTCGAATAACCCGTATATACGGTTTGATCATCTAATATAAAACAAATAAATCCTTTGGAACTTTCTCTTAAAATACATTACTTAAGTCATTTGATTAATTGATCTGTATCCTCAGATTTCGCTTAGTTAGTCATAATGTCAGAATAAGCTTTATTATAATATATTTATTATAACAATATGTGTGCTCACCTTCTAATTGAATGCCACAGAGAACTAAACAGAATTGTAAACCTTGAAACCAAATATCCATGTTAATTACCTGAAGCAAATTTGGGCTTCTTTCCGACAGACCAATTAAGAATAATAATTTTGTATGAACTTCAATACATTATTAACAAAATGTCGCAGGCCATAATCACTTAACAAAAGCGTACCACGCAACTCAATATCTCAAGGAGACTGAATTATGAAATCACGAAAGAAAATATGTTCAAAGTAAATTTCAAAAGAATTACAATATTTTTTAAAAACAAAACATTATTTTATGAAACCAGTGATAACATCAAATATACAAAAATAAGAATTTATTTAATTTTATATGAGAATCAAATTTATCTATAACTATTAGTTGACCTCCTGCTGTGGAAGATATTTTCTCCGATAAAATTAAAGTAACAATTATTAATAAATTTAAACCACCGTGGCTGATTGGATCGAATATAAATAATAAATAAATGTTCGTTTAATATCTAGAACATTCTTATTTGATTCCTTTGCTATATATATATATATATATATATATATATATATATATATATATATATATATATATATATACTTTTCAATTGGGCGTAATTAAAGTTTTCTGTATTCTGTGCCTGTCTGGCGTGATTTTTCTAGCAAGTTTCAATTGCCATGTCATTTCTCGGTTCGGTTTTACTAGTTTTGATCTTCGCAATATAAACTTATACAAATGAGATTCAGTTTTTGTGCATATGGGCATCGTTCCGAAACAGGTACCTTAATAATTCTGGTTTTTGGGGTCTAATCAGTTTCCAGGTTAAATATTCGGGTTCGGTATTGCGTAAGAAATACACAGTCTTTTGCTTATTACTTGATTAATTAATTATACATTTAAGTGTAATTAACATGGAGGCTAATCTTAAATTTCAGTACACTGAAAGCTTGGCACAAGGAGTTGTAAGCACGAAATAAATAGTTAAGGATGAGAAAACTATCTTATCAGACTCCTATAGGCACACTAAGACTGTAACTGACTCGGTGTCTTTGTGGCTCGTATCAGCTAATAAGACTGAAGCCTCTACAAAGTATGACAACCGCGCTAGTCCAAAAATCATAAGTCTCTCACTGCATAAATTTGAAAAAAATTCAGTTTGGGTTGCATATGCACAAATGATATTTACAGCTTACTATAATGTGAACCCTATGGAGACAGTTGTTGCTGCATGGATGGCTTTGTCAGAGAACTTCAGAAGCACCTTAGAAAATTTTAGATACAAACTTTTGGAAGAAGACACACACAATGTCTTTGATTTGCTAATGGAAGGTCGGTAAAAATGTGCAAATTGTTGCGCCTATGGAAGATGGGGAGTCAATTTCCATCAAAATTTTATGAACGCCTTTGTGCGAAAGCTTCTGGATTGAATATATTTCGGGATGTGGCGAATTATATTTTTACTGTTGATCTACCAGCCAGACTTACATCCATATTAGAGGATTTTGAGACTAAGAATTTTGATTGGCCAAATAAATAAATTGATGATATAATGAGAATTATTTCGCAATTTCTATGTTCGGATAAAAATTTTAGACGTCGAGAGGGTCACTCGCGTCAACGTTTCAACGGGCCACGCGGATGATGCAAGGCACATTGTTATTATGGACGAAGTGCTAAGTGCCAGGGAAAGACTTGCATATACCCACGTTTAGGTAAACCCAGATGTAAAGGAAGCGCAAAACCGGTAGAGAGGAAGTCCTCAGCTGGAAAAGCAGAAATCCCCCGCTAGAAGGAACCGTAGGAGAATTTCATTGCAAAGGCTTCTTGATGTGCCTATAAAAGGCATACTTAAGGCAAAATCATATATGCGATAATAGGGAAGAGCACCGAGACAAACGGAAAAATGGTTAGATGATGCCTACGTGGAGATCTTGAAAACGTTGCCGGATAATCTAACAATACATTCATTATTGGAGATAAATTGACTGGTCTGGTATTTCTCATAGGCACAGGTGCAGAAGCAAGCATAGTTAGGTCAGATTTGGTTGAAACAGTTTGCCCCACATTTGATTATTAACTATGGGCCGCCAATGGGACTGAAGTCTTCCTTTAAGTGGAATTTTCTGGCAGCCGATGTCAAGGATCATCTCATTTGAATTGATGTCTTGACTCACTTCAGACTGACACTAGATCCCAAAACAAGGACCGTTAGAGAAGTCGTGTGGGTGTTAATTTACACTGAGTCAAATACTTCAGCGCATAGATCAGTTCGTTTACCCCGTCGTATAGTCGTAAGTGACTGCCGATATCATCAAGAAACATCTTGCAGTGTTTCACACAATCAACGATTTGCTGTAGCTGAATTTCACAAATTGCGCAAAGAGACAAGATTTGTAGAAGGTCAAATTCCAATTTTTCTTCCCCAATAGTGGTAGCTCTCAAACTGGAACCGTGACAATAGAGGGTTTGTGGAAATTATCGTCTTTTAAACTCAGTGCCTAAGGGTGATTTTTATTCTCTCCCTAACCAGAGTACTCTGCAGCAAGACATAATGGGGTATGAGGTTTATTCCACTTTAGATCTCTAGATAACGTACTAGCAGATACCGATGGAGAAAAGCCCTATACCGCTCACCGCAGTCAGATTTCCTTGAGAGGGTTCCCAGGAATTTATTCGAATGCTTTTTGGATTGAAGAATTCTAGTCAAATATTCCAGCGTTTGGCTGAAGAAGTCCTACAGAATTGTCCATTTGCGATACTGTACATAGATGACATAATTATTTGCAAGTATGTATTAGGTTTTGCGAACCTAGTAACAAATTAGTTCAGTTGTGACCAGAAGGATAAACCAAAGGCAGCATGAACGGAAAGTATAATCTCATGCACATTCGTTTCGTGCTTACTGGCGACTCATCAGTAGGAGCCGGTATTACGCCCTTTAACCACTATATATTTGGTAGAAGAATGTGGAATAATAGGACGGTACAATCTCCTAGACGAATGTGTAAACCTGTAATAGTGAAGCTAACATCATATAAAGTCTTGAAAATGCGACTTCCAGCTAACTCACTCTATATAATATATATATATATATATATATATATATATATATATATATATATATATATATATATATATATATCCGTCCTATTATTCCACATTCTTCTACCAAATATATAGTGGTTAAAGGGCGTAATACCGGCTCCTACTGATGAGTCGCCAGTAAGCACGAAACGAATGTGCATGAGATTATACTTTCCGTTCATGCTGCCTTTGGTTTATCCTTCTGGTCACAACTGAACTAATTTGTTACTAGGTTCGCAAAACCTAATACATACTTGCATATATATTAGTTCTTCGCAACAAACAGTATTTAACTGTAATTATTTTCAGTCGATCGTATGATGAACATCGTAAGCATTTGGAAACGGTTTTGTCCAGGATGGAACAATATGAATTAGTGGTCCAACCCAATAAGAACAAAATTGAATTCAAATATCTCAGAAATATACCTTCCAAAGCCGGAATTAAACCGTTGGAATATAAAATCCAAGCTATCAAGGACGTAACGAATCTCCGGACCGTGCGCCAGTTGTGAAGATTCTTTGTCATGATCAGCTACTATCGATGATTTGTTCCAAGTCTAGCCGGAATTTTATGATTGCTAACACGCCATCCCACACGTGAGAAGAGCAAGATCAAGAACTCGTGCAATATCATCTTTTGTAAGGAAGACCGATAAAAATTACATAGGGCTAAGGAAATGCTAAGTGATATAACCACTCTAACACGTCTAGATTGGGAGAAGTCTTTTTAGCTATTCACAGATACCTCAGATGTTGCAATAGGGACAGTGATTCAGCAAAGAGACAAGAAAATAGTAAGACCAATTGGGTTTTATAACAGGAAGCTTCATGATGAAGAAAAACGGTATGATCATTTTGGTATAGAGCTTTTTGCTGTGTATGCTGCAGTTATACATTTTGAGCTTTATTTAGACGGTCATCAGTTAAAGTTACTGGCAGATCACAAGCCGTTGAAAAGCATACGTTGTAACAACGAGAGGCTTAATTACTCTCGCCTGGTGAATTCCCAGATTATCCGATTAGCAGAGTTCGATTTACCTGTCTCTATTATTCCTGATAAAGAGAATGTGGTAACAGATACACTTTGCAGACCCAATGAAGCAGCTGTCGAGCAGATACGTAAAGGCCCATTAAAGAATCTAGACGAGTCTCCTAACAATTTAGTCTATCAAATCGAGAAAACGCAAGGAACGGATCCCATTGCATTAATATTGACTAAAAGACCCGGCTATACTCGCAAGCTCCGGAGTGGCAAGTGGTTGTTATGCGAAACGTCTAGAGACCAACCCCGACCATATGCGGCGTTGGAGTTACGTGCCAAGATAATACAACAATTACCCGATTAAGGACATCCATCCGTTAAAGCCACCATTCGACTTATTACTGACAGAAACGTACGGCCGCATATGTCTAAATACATATAGGATTGTGTAAAAGACTGTGCCAAGTGTCAAACATGTAAAGTTTGGAGACATACTCGCACCAAGATACAGAATATTGACATACCAACCGTTCGGCTCAGGCATATACATATAGACATTTTTGAGATGACTAAATTTAACGGTTAACGGCATTTGCTAACAATGATTTACTTTTAGTCGTGAATTTGAATTAGTGATTTTAAAGGATATGACAGCGCAAGATGTTTTGTTTTTTTCCTTCATAATTGGGTTACGCGTTATGATGTTCCGGTAGAGGTCACTAGTGTTGGCGGTAGTCAATTTATGTCAGAGCTTTTCATAAGATCTCTCAACACCATGTGACTAAATGTATTGCACACTGTCGCATACAATCCACGTGCGAATTAGATGGTTGAAAGGTTACATCGTAAACTGAAAGCTGTGTTGCGGTGTACTGGTGGAACAAGTTGGGTACACGATCAACCTATATTGCTTGCCAAGTAAAACAAATTTAGGTAAAATAAGGTACTTCAATATCAGAATTTGTATATAGAAAGTCATTAAGGTTGCCTGGAGATCTAATAGATACTCCAAGTAGTCATAATCATCACAATATAAACCAATACAAACTAGCTTCCGTTTTTATTTGTGCATATTTTGATCTTTCAGGAATAAGTAATTTAATAAGAATAGAATAGAATAGAATATCTTTATTTGGATTCAAACCACACATGTTCCATCAAATAATAAAATTAGAAAATGTACAATATAAAAAGATATCACATCACATAAATATGTGCAATTAGTTGTACTGTACAATTTATCAGCATCAGAAAGTTCGGCTGTAAAGAGTGATAGATTCTTCATCAAAAATAGGAAAATTTAAGGTATAATTCGAGTGTAACATTTTGCAAAAAAAGGGAACCATGACTAGTAATTGATTGTATGTATTGTTGATTAACATGATGATATAATGCATAACATTTCAATTTTAATAATACAAAACTTGAAGATAGAATCTCGAGAAGTTATGCTGCTGAAAACAATTAATCTTGTCTTTTATTTAACCATGAGAAAGTATTATCATAATCAAAATTAAAAATATCAGCAGGATTGTACACTTTTTCTAGTTCGGTAGATAAAAATTTAAAAGACATCTTAGATGGAGGCGTTTCTCTAAGCCCCTTTGGCAATTGATTGTAAATTTTGTAAATTTTTGAAAAAGAGAATAGCTTGCTCGCAACATTCCCCACCAATGGTGGAGATATTGCAAAATGACCAGATCTAGTTCCAACTTCATGACTTTTCTTATTGGATTCATGTAGGCACCAGACCACTGGTTTAAATGGAAAGCTTTTATGCAATAGCACATCCTCCGAAACCATAAAGGATGCAGTGATACAAACTGCAATCTAGTGGCGTATATAGTGCAGGAGATAGGACTAATTTGTTTCACAACTTTTCTTTGTACAGCTTCTATCTTATTAGACAAACCCTTTGTTAAAGGATTTCAAGTAGCGGCAGCATATTCTAGTATCGGTCTAATCCATATTATAAACATTTTAAATTTTATTTCATTCGATAAGATATTTCTATTTATTATTGCCCATCTGTTCTTGGCACTGCCTACTATCCTTTCAATATGTCTCTCAGCAGAAGCCGTACAGTGAATAGTTATGCCTAAATCCTTAATTTCTTGCATAAGTTTAATCTCAAAAACATCATTAATCTCAGCATCATGAAAATAAACAATTAAATTCTGTTCTGTTACCTATTTTTAAAGCTCTCGTCTTTTTACTGTTTATTCTCAGCCCTTGTGTTAACAAGTATCTACTTAAATCATACAAATCTAGTGTCACATTATTTTTGGAGAATTCATAATTTTTGGATCAATTGGGAAGATTATTTTTAAATCATCAGCGAATTTGCAAACTCGACCGTTAAGTATCTTAGTTTCCAAATGTGCAAATACGATTTTAAATAAAATTGGCCCCAAACTTGATCCCTGTGGAATTCCACTTGTTACTCTTTTTGATTTTGATATCAAATCGTTTACTTGAATACCCCTTCTTCGATTTTATAAATAGAATCTAGGTAATCTTAAAATATTCAGATCAATATTCAATAAATTAATCGCATTCCAAATATCATCAAAAGTTATAGAGTTGAAAGCTTTTGAGATATCTATAAATACAATTATTGCATCTAACTTTTTCTCATCTAATATAATTACATGTTTCCACATAGAGAGCATATTAGTAGTTGTCGATCTATCTTTCGTAAAGCCATGTTGGCATATATCAAAATCAGCCGGCAACATACGTTCTAAATGATCTAGTATCAATCGTTCTATTATCTTCAAAAACGAAGGGATAATAGAGATTAGTCTATAATCACTGGCAAACGTTGGCTTACTTACTTTTGGCAACGGTTTAGCTACTATCGTTAGTGTATCGATTGGTAATTTCCCATTCTTCAAAATTCTATTTATAAAATTGCAGAGCGCATTCATAAAATTTAAAGGTAATTGAAGTAGGTTATCAATCGATATACCAAGGTGATCTTTTTGTTTTTTTGATTTTATTTTTAACATTAATTCTATCAATGCATCACTGTCAATAACAAGTCCTGGATCCTGGTCTCCCAAAGAATCAGGTAGATCAATGAAATTGCTTTTGTTCTGTGGATTACATATAAAATTGCCAAATACTTCATCCAATTCACAGAGACATTCATACTCAGTTTTACCCCAGGTAATATAAGCTTTAATTTTTCCTTATATTTACTGTAGTCTGTGAAGAGTTTCTATCTTAATCTAGGATTACTCTTCAGTTTGGCCAAAATAATTCTTTCCTATCTTTGACGGATTATCAGCAGTGATGAATTAATTTATTTATCAATCAAATCTAACCTCATTATTTTAATACTATTGATAAGACTACATTTCATTATATTATCTCGTTTAATTCTTAGCTTACATAATTTCTTATTGATTCGCTTCGGTATAGCATCCGTAAACGCAGATGCCCGAACTTTATCAGATAATAACAATGAAACAGAAGAAACAATTTCGTCATTGTTCATGATATAAAAACATTCATAATCAATAAGTAAGCTTAATTCTTTAAAAAGATTCCTGTTGATTCTGGAACATTGCACGTGTGCATTTTCAAAATTAAGTTTCTGTGTTTTGCTACTCGAAAGGTTCCATTGTAAAATAATTTTTTTGTGATCCAATTCTTTAAAGTAGTTTACTACATCCTAACTGTGTGAGTTCAACGCTGCAGCTTCTAAATATACATGATGTAAGCATTCCGAATCTCTAGTTGGTTCCTTTATAATCTGCTTGAGATCATAATTAGAAAAAAGATTGATTATTTCACAGTCATGCAGTTTATTAAAATCTTCTACCACAACAATATAACCATGGCAGTCCAAAATAGATTGAAAAGAATTGGTAAATATTTGATCATCATATAAACTAGCATACGGCGGTCTTTAAACCGCGATTAAGATCAGATTATCGATTTGTATAGATAAAAAATCAATGAAAAGTTGTGAAACAAATTAGTCCTATCTCCTGCACTATATACGTCTCTAGATTACAGTTTGTATCACTAAAAACTTTATGATTTCGGAGGATGTGCTATTGCATAAAAGTTTTCCATTTGAACCAGTGGACTGGTGCCCATATGAATCCGATAAGAAAGAGTCATGAAGTTGGAACTAGATCTGGACATTTGGCAATATCTCCTCGTTTGGTGGGCAATGTTGCGAGCAAGTTATTCTCTTTTTCGAAAATCTACAAAATTTATAACCAATTGCCAAAGGGGCTTAGAGAAATGCCTCAATCTGAGATGTCTTTTAAATTTTTATCTACTGAACTAGAAAAAGTCTACAATCCTGCTGATATTTTTTTATTTTGATTATGATAATACTTTCTCATGGTTGAATAAAAGACAAGGATAATTGTTATCGGAAACAGAATTTCTTGAGATTTTTATTTCCAAGTTTTGTATTATTAAAATTTAAATGTTATGCATTATATCATCATGTTAGTCAACAATACATACAATCAATTGTAAGTCATGGTTCTCATTTTTTGCATAATGTTACACCAGAATTATACCTTAATTTTTCCTATTTTGATTATGAATCTATTATCCCTTACAGCCGAACTTTCTGATATTGATATATTGTACAATACAACTAGTGAGATTTACTTATCTACATGAGACTAATTGCGCATTTTTATGTGATGTGATAACTTTTTTTTATATTGTACATTTTCCAATTTTATTGCTTGATGGAACTTGTGTGGTTTGAATCCAAATAAAGATATTCTATTCTATTCTATAGTAAATCTATATTAAATGGGAAAGTGTTACATACTAGCGAATATAATACTGTCATTAGAATAGAATAGAATAGAATATCTTTATTTGGATTCAAATCACGCATGTTCCATCAAATAATAAAATTGGAAAATGTACAATATAAAAAAAAGTTATCACATCACATAAAAATGTGCAATTAGTCTCATGTAGATAAGTAAATCTCACTAGTTGTACTGTACAATATATCAATATCAGAAAGTTCGGCTGTAAGGAATAATAGATTCATCATCAAAATAGGAAAAATTAAGGCATAATTCGAGTGTAACATTATGCACAAAAATGAGAACCATGACTAGCAATTGATTGTATGTATTGTTGACTAACATGATGATATAATGCATAACATTTCAATTTTAATAATACAAAACTTGGAAATAAATTTTGTTTCCGATAACAATTATCCTTGTCTTTTATTCAACCATGAGAAAGTATTATTTTAATCATAATAAAAAATACCAGTAGGATTGTAGACTTTTTATAGTTCAGTAGATAGAGCTTTAAAAAAAATCTTAGATGGAGGCGTTATAAATTTTGTAGATTTTCGAAAAAGAGAATAACTTGCTCGCAACATTCCCTACCAAAGGAGGAGATATTGCCAAATGTCCAGATCTAGTTCCAACTTCATGACTCTTTCTTATCAGATTCATATAGGCACCAGTCCACTGGTTCATAATGGAAAACTTTATAATAATAATAATAATTATAATAATAATAATAATAATAATAATAATAATAATAATAATACATTTATTTGGCATCAAAGGCCAACTGGCCTGACCATTGAAATAAAAATTCAAGAGTAGGATATGTGAAGGTGAGTGGAATTGTGACTAGCAAAGTATTTAATAGCAGAGGGAAGGGTTGGGGAAGGGAAAAGTTATCATTAACATCAAGACAGTTCAATCTGGTGAAAAATAAATAGAAACGAAGTTCCGTTTGACTAGACAAGATCAATTGGAGATAGTCCATGAAGTATCAGAGCTTCTAGGTGAATGTGAGATCGAAAAAAGATGGCGGACCGGAGGTAGACATCGACCGATGGAGTCCATTGTCGTGGAGATTGAGTTGGTGGAGCAAAACATGGACATGGATGGAATCTGCAGGATTGAAGCGAGCGAGTCTTGCAGGGGTCGCAGGCATCCGTAGAACGTGGTTGTGATTGAAGGAAGACCAGGGGGAGTCGATGTCCGAAGCGAACCGTTGGTGGATCGGTAGGGTTGTTGGGTTTTCGGTCCTCCGCTGAAACAAGAAAGAAAAGAATTGAATGAGCAAAACGTAGTAAAGAATCCACAACGTGGATATAATGGGGTCAGGAATGGGCTGAGAAGTGGTATCAGTGAGTCTAGAAGAAAAGATTAAGACCAGAGAGGTAAGGTGGAAGATTAGATGACTGCCTGAGGGATTTCGCCCTCCGAAGTTAGTAAAGAGAATAGCCTGGGGTGAAGTAAATGTTATGGATTGAGAAGGAACCAGTTTCGTTTCCAATCGGTTGAAGAAGTACTGATGGGCTGTCTTTTTGAATTCGTGCTTGGGTAGGAGCTTTATGTCTGTGGGAAAAGAGCGTTGAAGACATTAGTGGCTTTGGAGAAGAGATCGATTTTTTTTTAATATGGTGGGGGTATGGTTGGCTTGGATAGAAGAGTTACTAGAACGTGTGGCATAGTGGTGACTTGGGTGGGCAAAGTTGGAGAGTGGTAAGCAAGTTGTGATCTTATGGATAAAAGAAATGACGCGAAGGTGACGGGTGAGCCAAAGCGGAAGACGGTTTTCCAGGAGTAGGCGTTCCCTATAGTTTTGGCATTTCGGGAAGACTCGCTTTAGAAATCTGGAGGATACCTGTTCAATAGTATACGAGGAGGCGAGGGTGAGAGGACAGTAGAATTCGCTGGCGTAGGAAATGAGGGGCAGAACGTAGACCTTGAATAACGTGAGTTGGAGAGTGGGTTTGTTAGTCTTAAAACAGATCAGACGGGCCCATTTGAAGAGTTTGGAAGTAGTGTGTGTAAGGTGTAGGGAGAAGTCTAGGGATTTTGAGAAATGAATGCCAAGATGTTTGGCCGAATCTATTATTTCTATATCAAGGGGGTAGTTGGCAACCGGGATAGAGCAGAATGGATCAGAGGAGAGTTTCATTAGGCGAGTTTTGGTGGGATTTAGTTTGAGGCCGATTCTGCTGAGCTGCGAGTGGAGCGAGGATAGGATGGTCGCTATAAGGGGTAAGGAAGGGTTGGATGTTGTGGGGTTGCTGAATACGATAACCATGTCATCCGCATATTTGAACAGCTTGAAAAGATTGTCTTCAACCTGTATGTGTGCGAGTGTAAGGTTGAAGAGAATGGGACCAAGTACGGAGCCCTGGGGAACACCGGATCGGACATGGGCTGGCCTCGAGTGACTACTGCCAACTTTTACTGTCGCATATCGGTTTCGGAGATAGTAACTGATAAGATTGAGAACGTTGCCGCAGATACCGCTTCTCAGTAAGGCGGATTCGATTGCTGAAAATGACAGCGAGTCAAAAGGTGACGGGTGAACCAAAGCGGAAGAAGGTTTGCCAGGAGTAGGCGTTCCCTATAGTTTTGGCATTTCGGGAAGACTCGCTTTAGAAATCTGGAGGATACCTGTTCAATAGTATACGAGGAGGCGAGGGTGAGAGGACAGTAGAATTATGCAATGGCACATCCTATAAATAAGTACTTCTCCACCTCTTTTGTCCAGGGATCTGTCTTTTCTAAATAGAGAATAATGAGGAATGTCAAATTCTTAGTTTTCAGCGTCCTTGTTCAGCCAAGTTTCAGATAAAATTATAAAGTCAAAATTGTTACTTATTACAATTGTTACTTATAACACTAGATTTGTATGATTTAAGTCGATATTTGTTAACACTAGGGCTGAGAATAAAGAGTAAAAAGACGGGAGCTTTAAAAATAGGTAACAGAACAGAATTTAATTACGTTTATTTTCATGATGCTGAGATTAATGATGTTTTTGAAATTAAACTTATGCAAGAAATTAAGGATTTAGGCATAACTATTCATTGTACGGCTTCTGCTGAGAGACATATTGAAAGGATAATAGGCAGTGCCAAGAACAGATGGACATTAATAAATAGAAATATTATATCGCTTGAAATAAAATTTAAAATGTTTATAATATGGATTAGACCGATACTAGAATATGCTGCCGCTACTTGGAATCCCTTAACAAAGGGTTTGTCTAATAAGATAGAAACTGTACAAAGAAAAGTTGTGAAACAAATTATTCCTATCTCCTGCACTATATACGCCACTAGATTACAGTTTGTATCACTGCATCCTTTAAGGTTTCGGAGAATGTGCTATTGCATAAAAGCTTTCCATTCGAACCAGTGGTCTGGTGCCTATATGAATCCCATAAGAAAGATACATGAAATTGGAACTAGATCAGGTCATTTTGCAATATCTCCACCATTGGTAGGGAATGTTGCGAGCAAGCAATTCTCTTTTTCAAAAATTTACAAAATTTACAATCAGTTGCCTCCAACTACAATGTCTTTCAAATTTTTATCTACCGAACTAGAAAAAGTGTTCAATCCTGCTGATATTTTAAATTTTTATTATAATAATACTTTCTCATGGTTAAATAAAAGAATAGAATAGAATAGAATAGGCAGGATTAATTGTTTTTCAGCAACATAATTTCTCGAGATTCTATCTTCAAATTTTGTATTATTAAAACTGAAATGTTATGCATTACATCATCTTGTTAATCAACAATGCATACAATCAATTATTAGTCATGGTTCCCTTTTTTCTTACAAACTGTTATACTCGAATTATACCTTAAATTTTCCTAATTTTGATGAAGAATCTATCACTGTTTACAGCTGAACTTTCTGATGCTGATAAATTGTACAGTACAACTAATTGCAAATATATATGTGATGTGATATCTTTTTATATTGTACATTTTCTAATTTTATTATTTAATGGAACATGTGTGGTTTGAATCCGAATAAAGATATTCTATTCTATTCTATTCTATAACATGAACAATCTCTCACAGCAGTTGCCGCTGAATGTTTTCTTGGTGCTGTTAAGGGTCAACTACAATAACCGCTCACTCCGTATTTTTATTGGTTGTTTTAGTAACGTTGCACAGCACATCCTATTAACCGGGCCGTTACACAAATTTACTACCGTGTTACAACGTTGTAATCAATTTTGAAAATGCTGAGCCAAATTTTTGTACAAATTATATTAATTATTAAACACACATGCTTAAACTTGCCCATTCATTTTGTTATCTCGTTTACATATTTCTTTTTTATAAATGATGTTTTTAAATGCAATAGGTATTTTTTACCATGAATTATATATTGGCTCAGTAACCTTAACACGTGTTTTAGTTGGTAATTTCTTACGTACGTCGCTTTTTTAGGTTGATCGTCGCTTACATTGCTTTAGAATTTACCATGGATTAATCGAGCTTTCTGTTATTTCGAGCTGGGTTTTATGTTTATACTGTTATTCGCTTCGCTTATTTTCCTTGTTACCTATTGTCATTCGACAGTGTGTATCTTTTGCTTTTATCATCTTACATTATTTGCATTGTATTACTGATATCTATTTAAAAAAAACTGGCATTGGTTTAGTCTAATCTATACATTTAAAGCAATTATTGCCTGTTTGTATTGACTTTCAAATTGCTAGTTGAAGTCTGGCATCTATGGGGCTCTCAGTTAATAATAGGCTTGGAGGCTCTACAGCCCTTTGGTCACTACCATAAGAGATCCTCTGAAATGAAAGGCTCGGATAATCCATATATACGGTATGATCGTCAAATTTGGAACACATATTCCTCAGAACTATCTTTTAAACTACATTTTTTAAGTCCACCTGCTAATTGCTCTGTATCCTCAGTATTTTCTAAACCGGCCATAAAATAAGATTCTTGCAATATATATGTTATACCAATAAGTGTGCTCACCGAAACGTTGAATACCGCAGATTTTGAAAAGAAAGTATGGAGACATTGAAAGCGACTATCCACATCTATTACCCGAAGCGAATTAGAAATCCTTCCAAATAGTGTGCATTAAGAACACTTTTACGTGGAGCTTAAATACTTTATTGGCAGAGTATCAACTCAGATCCATGCAGCAAAGCGTACCACGCAACTCAAAATCCCAGAACCAACTCACTTGATATATATATATATATATATATATATATATATATATATATATATATATACATATATATATGTGCGGTATTAATTAGCAGAGTAGCATTGTATTGAGTTTATATAATGTGTATATAACTCACTAATTCGTGTAGTATTGTATATATTTTTCTCGAATAATATTCTTTCTTCCATTAGACTCTTCATTATTTAATTATACTGGTTATGGATGTCATTTGAAGCAAATTAAATAAATTCAAAAAATTTTCTTGTAAAGTAACCGTGGGTTATATTATTTTTATTTTTCAGGTCCCCAATGCCTGCCGATTCTTCATTGAAAGATGTAAATGGTGTAATAAACGCTGAAAAGGATAGTTCAAGTATTCTTGATGCAGAAAAAGTAAGCATTATAATGGTTCATAGGCGTAGAGTTTGTCTGATCCTTACGAGTATTTAAATTCTTCTTCCGGAAAAGGGCTTAGAAAAATTTTTACTGATGCATTGCAATATTGGCTGAAAATACCAAGTGCCAAAAACGACATAATATCAGATATTGTACATATTCTTCATAATTCGAGTCTCATGTAAATAAAATTGGTTTATTTGGGAAGTATTGATGATATAGAGGATTCTTCCGAATTACGTCGAGGAAAGCGCTGTGCGCATTTGGTTTATGGCACACCGATGTCTATTAATTGTGCCAACATGATGTACTTTGTTGCTCTACAAAAAACAAATTCTTTGGAAGACAAGGATGCACCAAATATATTTGCAGGTATGTTTCTACTCGCCAGAGCTTATATATGGCCAGATTATATTGATATTTAACAATATATCCAGCTTTGATAGCAAGTTTTCTCAATATCAATGTTGAATTATTAATTTAACTTTCTGGGATTTACCTGTTCGTTTATTGCGAATAAAAAATAATTGTGATAATGATATTAATATAATCTTAAATATGGTGTTTTACCTTCGTATCGTACAATATTGCCATTTTTAAATAAAAGCTGTAGTATATCGAAAATATTAAAACATGTTGGTATATAACTGAAAATCGCATGCAGTGTGCGATGAGTTGCAATAAGTTAAATAAACGAGCCTCTGGTTCAAATCCTGGTTGCGGAAATTCTGACAGGTACTTGATGAGGGCTCAATCAGGATGAATCCGATCTACGTGATGAATTGCTTTCGGTATCTTATGCTATTTTAAACTTATACGGCTAACATACAGATTATGAAGTCCTGTCTTTATACTCCGAGTGACATGTCTACCTTATAATGACAAACCTGGAAGTTTAGGTTGAAGACAATACCGAATAGGATCTGAATTTTAGAAGTGTTGCCCAACAAGCTTAAGTTTGTATACGACTAAAAATTGTATGCAGTGTACAGTTGCGGTAGCATAGTAGATGAGTTGCGTGATTAAAACAAATTCTCCTTTGTTCATATCACGGCAACAGCAATTCTGGCAGGTACTTATTGAATTGCATTTTCGATCTTAAGCTATGTTAAGTTTATATCGACAAAATATATTTATCATACCTAGCCATATACCTTAATTCAATAACATTTGACGAGATAGAATTGTATCTATCTTATAATGATAGATTAGTAGTGGTTATTTGGAGCTTTAGGTCGAATAATATGCAGAATGGCAACCGTCTGATAGCCATACTACTTCGAAACGCGTCATTACGTGCGACTGATGATAGTTCTACTACTTTCTACGATTGATTACATGAAATGGAATTGATGCTTTTTATGAAGTTCGAAATCTTGATTTAAATAATGATGTAGAGTAGTATTTAATAGGATTTACTTGTAATCCAAAATTTTAGTATTCTTAATAGAATATTCAATAAAAAATCTATAACCATTTTATCAGACTGTAGCTTTGCTTAAAACAGTTATAAATTGAATTCTGCCGGGATTTATGGCTATTCATGGGAATATAGGGATGTAACTATTGTTACGTACTCGTCGGAGAGTATATAATGACAGTGCGTACAGAAAACCTCCAATTAAATCTAAGTTCGGATATACTTCTATTCTGACCTTATAGGTAGTAAAGAGCCGTGCTCGCATGCAAGGTTTCCGGAAATAAATAGGAAGGTGACATTACCTTTTTTGTACTGGAACAGACCACTCGCCAAAATACGCACGACAGACTTCCAGAAACGTGTTTGGTCCTCGCGTGCCAATAGATAGTTTATTTATTGGCTCTTGGAATTTGGATGTTCTTACCCCGCGAGATGGTCTCTCTATTATAGATGTTGAGGTGTACAAGCGCGGTATACAAATTGGAAGCACGGGCTCCATTATTCGATAGACGTCGACATTCATACTTTTAATGAAGTGGCAGAGACTTAGTCCCATGAGTGACCGCAAAGTCGCTGGAGTCGATGGCTTCTCTTCTGATTTTGGAAAAAGTTTAATAGAATAAGGTGCAGGAATGTATGCAAAATCTAAGTAACGCAACTCAGTGGGAGGAATCCTCGTCAAACGGATGAAAGAGCGCTGTTGCTGTGTTCATCCACAAAAACGGTGATATTTACAATTTTTCCGACTACCGTCGTATCAGTTTGTTCTGTACTTTATCATTGGAGGTTACTGCCTTATTCCTCAGAAGCATTCGTCAAGAACAAGAGAAGTGAAATAGGCTAACCCAGGCAGGCTTTTATCGAGAATGCGATGCGTAGACTAAATTCATGCACTGCACCACAATTGAGTTACGTCACCGGCATCATCGACGCACTCTCAATGCTTTCCTAAACTAGTATTTTCTTTTGATACTGTCTCGTGTGTACACTTATGTCGAACTGTTCTAAATGGTGGCATCCCGACCAATATTGATTGAATGGATCTAGCGTTCGACAATAATGTGTCATTTCTCTCGTCTTTAATTGTATTTCCGATGTAATTCCTACTGAGATCACCACAATCTCCTTGATTGGATACCGGTGGTAGTGGCCGGCTTTTTGGCCTCCAATACGCTAACGTTGATGTTCTGCTGTTAGACGAGGATGACTAGCATTCGAAAGAACCATTTCTTGTGCATAAGAAGTACCTATTCATGATTAACTGCACCGAAATGCATAACAAAAACAACGTTCGTTAATAGTTTGATCGAGAGGTTAATATCGTGCTAAATGACATCCTATTGCCAGTCTTCAATACGTTTGTTCTCCTGGGATCTCTGGTGACGTAGGATGGATCGGCTTCTGTCGAGATTTGGTTGTGCAACTACTGCTTTTGAAGATTTTGGCAAAACAATGGCATCGTCAGTACCGAGTATTCAAGCCAAGCATATTGTTGGTGCTACCGTATGCTGCGGAGATTCTAGAGATGACACGCTATATCTGTCGGCTTTTAGACAGCTTTGTTAATAGATGGTCCATCCATTTCTGTACGACTGCTCCCTGATACCATTGTCATTGAATCTTGTTATGAAACGCCAATTGCGCTGGTTGAGCCATTATTCGAAAAGGCCAATCTCAGATCCTGTTCGTGAGGCTACCGAATTAACCTTTGTGGTCGGCCAAAACCGCAGGAGTAAGCCGTTCATCTCTTCATTATCATCATCATTTCTAGTCATACAAAAGTGAATAGTGACTAATGTTTCACGGCCATATAACCATAACGAGTGAAAAAGTATATACATGAAAACAGAAATAATATTTTAGACAAATTATTAGTGAGATTTACCAGAGAATGAGAGAGAGAGAGATGTCAACGTTAGTTATTCGTTGTTTGTAACCAACATGTGATATACTTCTCAAACAGCAATGATCGAATGCCTGTGAACGTCTCAAATCATCAACTCTAAGAGGTCTAGTTTCACTAACGTGTAGTAAGACTGCGCGTACAGATGCATTGTTAACACGACCTATATGGCAAAGTGAAATATTCGCGTTTCTCCACAAATGGCGTAGATTCGAGAAAGCTACTCTAGCATTCGCGATTCGTATTCTCACCTCGTCGGACATATTCTTGACAGAGATCCCAAAATACATAAACCTATCGACTATGTCTAGATATTCATTCTGCAGTCGCAACGTTGGAGTGAGTGGTGGGTGATCCTGTAACAGTATCTTACATTTAGAGGTATGCTAATTTCATACCGCAAAATGGAACGTCTGTTAATCGTCCACCTAAATGAAATTCTGTGTTACTTAAGCGCCCAACTTGAGCGTTCATGTCATCCATAGCCATGCCTATATCTGAACTTCGTGCTCTACTTCGTAAGGAGCTTAGTTTTGAGTAAAAAGCGTCCTTTCTTTCTTCTGTGCTGTAATCGGTAGGAACATATGCAGATACACCGAAGAGGCAACAAGAATAACGGTTTGTTGCTTTGATTTTAGTTGATGTATTTAAACGTGCCGCACACAATCGACTATTTAAAGGGATCCATTCATCTAAGCAAGCTTCATTTAGTGTGCTAATGGTAATACCAACGCCCCATTTACCGGGTTGAGAGAACTCTGTGGAAACAGATGTTCGAAGCCAATAACGCGTAGATAGAGATGGTGCAATCAATTATGTAATGCATGTAGGGTCCTTTTATTCTGGTTTCAGATATGCAACATATGTCGATTTCTAATTTAGCCAACATATGAGCAAGAGATTCTTGTTGTCCAAGTTGTTTTAATGTTCGCACGTTAAATGCGTCTACGTTAAGACCTAATCTAGGTTTAATGAGTGATCGTCTACTAGAACCATTTTCGATATTTGTCAACCTGATATTGGGCTCATTTTCATAGTATCTAAAAGAGTGTTATTGTTAGATTGAGAGGAGGAAGGGTAAGGAAAGGAGGCAGAATCGGAGATATAGTTGCCAGCAATAGCCCTATTTCGCTTATCCACCCTGCGCAGCTCAGCAGATAAGGCGACCCTTTTCATACTGCGCGACGGCCGATGCAGTATGTAATCATTGTAAGTTGTATATTTCACGGTTATATATATGAACTGTAAAAGAACACTGGGTCGCCCATTCCTAGTGATGGTTTGTATTCGGAGATTTCCTTCTCCTAAATAATCTGCCAACCAAGGCTGATGAGCACTATCTGCCCAGATGCCAGACGCCAAAGTTTCGTTCAGCAGCTGAAACTTGTTTTTTCATGTCTGGAACGCTTGCTCTCATTCCGTCACTACACATTTAACGAAAAGAAGTTACTGCGCAATTGGACTAAACTCGAGGCTTCACATGAAACGGGATGATGACTGTGTCCCTTTATAACCCGGCAAGGTTCTTGCTACCAATCCAAGATTGACTAGCTTGAGCCCGCCGGTCGTCAGGCCGGAATTTCTATGGCTACTGGGCCAGTTCATCTCTTAGCTGGATACTGTTATCCTCGATATCCATAACTTGATTACAGTGCACCGTAAACTCACTAACTATGATAAAATTGAGTGAGCGAAAATATGAGTCTAGCGGCAAACGCGGTTCAGTGGTGTGGCCTGGTTATTTATTCATTATTAGCATTGTCTCCTCTAGATCCCAGCGTTCGGGAGATCTTCGTTATCGTTTGTTGTATTGTAATTTGCTGGCGATCAACACAGTCTAAAAGATTGCATCTTATTTAAGTCATGATTAAATGCGTTTTGTCATAATTACCATTAAAATGTATGTATTTGCGCTGCATAATTTTGGAGAATATAAATATACTCATTTTTTGCTCCGAATGAAGCTCTTCTAATTATAGCAAGGAGTTCAAATGTAGTCTTGGTTATGGATGAAGTAAGTTCTCAAGTTTGACGCTTAAGCACAAATGAATTTTGTTTTGGTGTAAGATACACGATAAGCTCAGTGTACAACTATAATGGTGTATGAAACTTGGCGCCAAATTTCGGCTAATTTGGCTTATATTAATACTCGTAGAGTTGTAAAGCGCCAACATGAGCGCAGTCTAAAACATCGTTCGTTAATCCTTTTGGGGAAGAAAAATCGAAGGCATGGAAGAAGCATTCGATTCATGAAATAGCCGATATTTTTTCCAACTTGTTCGTGCTAGAGGTCTTATTCTGAATCACAGTAACAAGTTATGATATCCATGCCGTTTTAATTAACACAGTATTCTTATAATTAGGAAGAAAAAACACACAAATAACTAAGAGGATAATGGCCATTTATTTCGTGAATACTAAACGTCTCTTATACAATCATACATATTTATACATTTTGGGTTGTTAATTGGTTATGTTTTTGGTGACAAATCTGACTGGTTATTACTGCTGTTTCTTGTTTTGACTAGTAGGTGAGTGTGTATGCGTTTGTGTTTGTATTGTGTATGTGTGTTTGCATGTAAAGGTCATTCTCGCAGTATTGCGAAGTGATGTCTGAGATCTTGTCATGATTGTTTTGATAACTTGAGAGTTAGCCATTTGTGCAAATTGTTCACTGTTATCTATACAAGTGCTGTTTTTCCCAGTATAGTTAATTGTTTCACCCCGCTGCGCGAGAGTGCTATTTTCGCTTGGTAACAACGCTAATGTTGATTGTCTTGTTAAACGCTCACACTGTTTGGAGACTTCTGTCATCGTATGCGCCTCTGTTATCTCAACTTCACCTTGTTGCCAATCCGATTGTACGTTTGTTGATTCTAATCGAGGGCCTGTTGGTTCTTGGCTGGGTACTAGTATATTGTTGTTGAATTTTGTTATCCTTGGCCAGTCGATAAGGATATCATGTTGATGAAACTTTTGAATGTTAAGTTCAGGTGTTTGTTGTTTTATGTAAAGCGCTTCGTAGATAAAAAGTAATTTTTCAGATTTTGCTTTGTGTAGAATTGTGAAATTGGTCGAATTGACAGGGTGCCCCGTTGCTAATATATGATCGGAAATAGCTGATTTTCCAGACGGTGGCAAGCCTTTGTTAATCAATTTCTGTGGCAAATGTTGCTGGATTCTGCTTATCAATTGCTTCTTCGTACGTCCGATATATGTGCTACCGCACATACATGAGAATTTATAGACTATGAATGATTTGGAGAGAAGTGGCAATTGATCTTTGGCATCCAACCTCATGATTCTCTGTGTACTGAATGTCATATTAACTTTAACACTGGGAAAGTTGTCCTTAGTTATTCTATTCAGCCGCCGTGCAATTATTGAGGCTGGTATGTCGCCTCTAAATGGTAAGTTTAGGTAAACCTGCTTGCCGGTGTCCTCTCTAGTACGAATTTGCCGTGGTCTAATGTTGACATCAATGAACCGCTCTGGGTAGTTGTTCATTAGCAGAATATTCCTGAGGTAGCCCAGTTCTTCCTCAATCTTGTGTTCAGAGCAGATCTTTCTGATTCTGTTCGCTAGGTTGTTTACTAAGTTTCTTTTGTGGGATTTTGGCACACTACTGTTGTAATGGATGTATTGTCCAGTGAAAGTGGATTTTCTATGTATGGCCAGTGTCAACTCTCCGTCTGCTTCTCGAGTGAGTTTGATGTCAAGGAATGGGAAACTGTCGTCTTTCTCTACTTCGAGAGTGAATTTGATGTCTGGATCGACTCCATTTGCTTGTTTGAGGATTTCGGAGGGGTCTGCTGCTTCTGAGATGAACAACAAGATATCATCTACATACCTTTTGTAGAATGCGCACTGGTCAATTATACCTTTCAGACTCGTTTTTTCCAGGTGATACATGTATACATCTGCCAGGAGGGGTGCGATGCAGCTTCCCATAGCTACACCATTGATCTGGCGATAGTATATACCTTCGAAGGTAAATTGCACGTTTTTAGTACATGCTAATATGAGGTCTTTGATGTCATTGGTGTCTATAGGGAAGTCAAAAAACCTCATTTTTGATGAGATCACACAAGATCTCCGTTGTCTTATCCAGTGGTATGTTTGTAAATAAGGATGAGACGTCAAGCGAGACCATCTTATTCTGTAGGATGTTCTTCCCCTTCAGTTCATTTGCTAATTCGAAAGAGTCCTTGATAGTGTTAGTGTTTATGATGCTCCGTATTGGTTCAAGTAGTTTGCAGAGAAACTTGGCTGGTTTATGTTGTGGAGCGTTGATCATTGACATAATGGGCCGCATCGAAGGAGCTCCTGAGGCTGTCACGGCTTTGTGAGTTTTTGGTTTGCCGTACAATCTTGCGGTGTTTGTTCCGACTGGTTTTGCTTTTTGGATGTCTTCTGTGAGTTTTGATCTAATCTCGGAGTCAGCCGTCGATGTTAGCACATGTTTTTCCATCTTTTTCAAAATTGCATTAATTCTTGATTCGATGTTCGTTGAATCATCTTTCTGTTTGATGTCATGCTTAAATTTGGATGGATCATTTATTATATCCTTCATGGCCTTCTTGTAAGCGTCCGCCTCAAGTATAACAATTCCTGATCCTTTGTCGGGTGTGGCAAGTCGTACGGATTTGTCTGATTGGAGTTTTCTAAGTTCGTCTATGTGCTGTTTTGTGATGATTTGGCTGCCTTTGAATTCCTTCTTGTATTGTTCTAGTGCGCTTACTATCTCAGCTTTCAGTCCTTGTCCATGAATGATGTGCGTGCTTCGAAGTCATTGTAGAAATTTTCCGTTCCAGCCTGAATGTCAATAATGTCACGTGCACTTAGATTTTTCTTGACTACGCAGAATTTTGCTCCTAAGGAGAGTAATTCTTTCTGGTGTTTTGACAAGATCACTTTTGAATAATTGTGAATAAAAGCGTCTGGGTTCGTAGGAAATTTTTGATTGAGTAGCCGTGACATCCTCAGGAGCTACTTCGATGCGGCCCATTATGTCAATGATCAACGCTCCACAACATAAACCAGCTAAGTTTCTCTGCAAACTACTTGAAACAGTACGGAGCATCATAAACGATAACACTATCAAGGACTCCTTCGAACTAGCAAATGAATTGAAGGGGAAGAACATCCTACAGAATAAAATGGTCTCGCTTGACGTCTCATCCTTATTTACAAACATACCACTGGATAAGACAACGGAGATCTTGTGTGACCTCATCAAAAATGAGTTTTTTGATTTCCCTATAGACACCAATGACATCAAAGACCTCATATTAGCATGTACTAAAAACGTGCAATTTACATTCGAAGGGATATACTACCGCCAGATCAATGGTGTAGCTATGGGAAGTTGCATCGCACCCCTCCTGGCAGATGTATACATGTATCACCTGGAAAAAACGAGCCTAAAAGGTATAATTGACCAGTGCGCACTCTACAAAAGGTATGTAGATGATATCTTGTTGTTCATCTCAGAAGCAGCAGACCCTTCCGAAATCCTCAAACAAGCAAATGGAGTCGATCCAGACATCAAATTCACTCTCGAAGTAGAGAAAGACGACAGTTTCCCATTCCTTGACATCAAACTCACTCGAGAAGCAGACGGAGAGTTGACACTGGCCATACATAGAAAATCCACTTTCACTGGACAATACATCCATTACAACAGTAGTGTGCCAAAATCCCACAAAAGAAACTTAGTAAACAACCTAGCGAACAGAATCAGAAAGATCTGCTCTGAACACAAGATTGAGGAAGAACTGGGCTACCTCAGGAATATTCTGCTAATGAACAACTACCCAGAGCGGTTCATTGATGTCAACATTAGACCACGGCAAATTCGTACTAGAGAGGACACCGGCAAGCAGGTTTACCTAAACTTACCATTTAGAGGCGACATACCAGCCTCAATAATTGCACGGCGGCTGAATAGAATAACTAAGGACAACTTTCCCAGTGTTAAAGTTAATATGACATTCAGTACACAGAGAATCATGAGGTTGGATACCAAAGATCAATTGCCACTTCTCTCCAAATCATTCATAGTCTATAAATTCTCATGTATGTGCGGTAGCACATATATCGGACGTACGAAGAAGCAATTGATAAGCAGAATCCAGCAACATTTGCCACAGAAATTGATTAACAAAGGCTTGCCACCGTCTGGAAAATCAGCTATTTCCGATCATATATTAGCAACGGGGCACCCTGTCAATTCGACCAATTTCACAATTCTACACAAAGCAAAATCTGAAAAATTACTTTTTATCTACGAAGCGCTTTACATAAAACAACAAGCACCTGAACTTAACATTCAAAAGTTTCATCAACATGATATCCTTATCGACTGGCCAAGGATAACAAAATTCAACAACAATCTACTAGTATCCAGCCAAGAACCAACAGGCCCTCGACTAGAATCAACAAACGTACAATCGGATTGGCAACAAGGTGAAGTTGAGATAACAGAGGCGCATACGATGACAGAAGTCTCCAAACAGTGTGAGCGTTTAACAAGACAATCAACATTAGCGTTGTTACCAAGCGAAAATAGCACTCTCGCGCAGCGGGGTGAAACAATTAACTATACTGGGAAAAACAGCACTTGTATAGATAACAGTGAACAATTTGCACAAATGGCTAACTCTCAAGTTATCAAAACAATCATGACAAGATCTCAGACATCACTTCGCAATACTGCGAGAATGACCTTTACATGCAAACACACATACACAATACAAACACAAACGCATACACACTCACCTACTAGTCAAAACAAGAAACAGCAGTAATAACCAGTCAGATTTGTCACCAAAAACATAACCAATTAACAACCCAAAATGTATAAATATGTATGATTGTATAAGAGACGTTTAGTATTCACGAAATAAATGGCCATTATCCTCTTAGTTATTTGTGTTTTTTTTTCCTAATTATAAGAATATATATATATATATATATATAAAAAGCATACAAACCACATGGAAAATTTAAACCGAAACTTAGTCAGTCAACAAAGATCAGATAGAACCTCATTTCCAGTGGTCAGTATGAACGATGTTGAAGCCTACAAAACAGACGCGTATTTGGAAATAGGGATGAATCAGATCTTTGCGAAACTGACGGTGCAAAGCGACAACCCACGAACGCAAATCATGGAGATTCAACAAATCACGTGGAGTATCGGAAAAGAAGCAGTCTACATTTCGTAAACCTTAGAGATACATCGTTTAGAGCGGACTGGTTACCATAAATGTACATTTTGATTGGATAAGCGAAAGTATTAACGATATATATATATGACAAAGTATATTTATTAGGAAGGAAATTGGATAAAGGCCATATATTTCGAGACTAATAAACTTCATTTATATACATCCTGGGTTTTCATTTGATTATATGGGTGGAATCTAGTCTGACTCGGTTTTATTTCTATTTCTTGTTTGGGCTGATTAGTAAGTGTATATAAATATGTGTCTGTTTGCGTGTACAGGTCTTCCTCGCTGTACTGAAAAGTGGTCAGAGATCTGGTCATTCTTGTACTGATGGATTGAGAAGTAACCAACTTTTCGAAATGGTGGCAGTTACGTGTACGCATGTTATTGCCTCGAGTGTTGTCTTCCGTTTCGACTTGTTCTTCAATTTTGTTCTGTTCACTTGAACAAATGAGCCTAAAATGTATAACTGACTATTACTCACCCTATATATATATATATATATATATATATGAATAAATTTCTGTTTGAGCTTTGTGAATCCGTTTACTGTCATGATCGAATAATGATCATCAAAGGCGGAACGCGTCATTAACCATAACTGAAGGTAGTTATTAATATTTGTATAAATTCTAACGAATTAGATTGGTATTTGGGCAATCTAAGATTAATCCAGAATTTATGCCTACAGAACGTGTGTCAGGTCAGTTAATTGATGAAATATGGAAAAAGTCAACGTACTTGACGCTTTCGAACGACACGTTCTTGTTCTTCGCGTGTCTTAGCACGATCCAAGTGATACTTTGCCTGACTGAGCAAATCTTGGCATGCCTTTGCTTCATCTGTAGCCATGCTGAGTGTAAAGCCACCTTCAGTTCCCTTGGACAAGTAGTCAAATGTGCTAAAATTGATAGAAAAGAGAACAGCATCAACATGAGCTACGAATATAACGACATATGATTATGGACGGTGGTGAAGCCATCAGTTTTTAAAATTCGTTACTAGTTGTATATATATATATATATATATATATATATATATATGCTATTCTGCAGTTGATCAATAAATAATTTCAACTAAGCACAAATTATATAAAACTAGCGTATAGGCTATTTAGCTTTTACGTTCGAGAATATCGTTTTCAACCGATTTAATGGGCAAATGTTGCTTAAATAATAAGACAATTACCAAAAACAGAAGTAACAGCATAGACGCAAAAATTTTCAGTCAATGATATTTAGACCAAAGAAACCAAAATAAACAAAGACTTGCACTGTGCTAGAGAAGCCGCATGCTAATGTCAATGCACAATACACACTTTGTTAAACCCAGCTCTGTTTAGAGTCGGTTAAAGCCTAACTCTCCACAAAAGGAAAGATTTTTGCGCACATATTGCAGAAGTCCAACTAAACAGCAAAAACTCTCTTAGTTAATCAGTACTAAAAGATAGAATGATTATATTCTTATTAAGTAAACAACTAATTAAAAATTAAATATAGACGTAATTCATAGTACTCTTTCCATGAGTAGAAATAAAAATATACTTGATCAGGTAAAAGAACCGTTTTCTCCTCAGAAACTTTTCGAGTATCCATAAATGAAATATATATATATATATATATATATATATATATATATATATATATATATATATATATATATATATATATATATATAACGTTAAATTATCATGATTTTCTAAAGGTAAATAATAAAAGCAAGATAAAATAAAAAGAACGTTTACCTCTTTTTGGTATAAGCTATTTTAATTTTTCAAAGACGTATTTATAACTGAAAATCTAGATTAAAAAATTCCTATTTTATTCATACTCTACAGACATTCAAAATTGCAGAATTTCGCAAGCTTAACTAAATGTTTCAGATGTAGGAGGTGGTAGAAGCGATGTTCACATGGACGATTTCCAGGTAAAAGTAAGAGAAAAGCGGCGGATGACGCAAAAATGGTTCGCATATTGGCTCTTGGCAGTTAAAGGCTATGAAACAATGAGCTATTCGACCTTTTGGCCTAGCGGCCAGCAAAAGGGCGTTATCAAAACGTCAAAAATGAACTCTCTCTCTCTTTCTACCACAACAGCCAGCAACCAGGTTACACATTTGTATTAAAGAGGTACTGAGCAAAATTCTACATTTGAAAAAACGTACCCACGAGCCATATTCAGATCTGCGAAGGCTTCACAGACGGTTGAGAAACTGCTAGACTCATCTTGAAGAACTGTCACGGCGAGTCGCTTCTGAACTAGAGCCAAATTGTATGTCAAAATCGGATCCCAAGGTTTCACATGGCGAGCCTAATGGGGAGTTAGCGCACAAAATATTAAAGATAATGAAATAAGTTTTGGGGTATTGTAAGTGATTTCTTAATTTTGTCAATGCATTTATTGAATTGAAATCGATTGCAACGTTAAGAAATAAATGTATCCCGAATACATGCTCCAGCTCCAGAAAAGGCAAGATGGAAGGCGACTGACGATACGGACCACTTAGAGAAAGTGGAATAATTATCGACATAACAAGCACGATGAACTTTCTGCTGCCTTGCGAACTTCGAGTGGTGCAGTGGAACAGTCTTGATTTTTCGGTTAAATTTCCTCAAGCTCTACTGGAACCAGCTTTACAGCAAACTGATCTAAGTTTATGTAATTTTAATAGTAAATTATATGAAAAAAAGTTCCAATACAATGATCGTGGCTTTATCATTAAGGCATAGATTTGAAGAACCCTCGCAATAAAAGTTAACATCAATGAAATACATTTCAACCACAATTAAAAAATCTGTGTTGGTATTAACAGCGCTTGTAATATGATTAGCCACTCTAAATTCCTAGGACCATATCACCATGCTATCAAACGGGGATGACATAATATCTGTACCGAATAATGATAAGATTGGTTCTTTGAATAATGAAAAGTGCCACAATTTCGATCAAAGTATGTGGTACATTTATCGCAGAATCGCCCATTTCACAGCATAATCCATAGTATCAATACAACACCAGTACTATAAATCACATAGCAAATATGCAAAAGATGAGAAAGACAGTTTTTTTGTTTTTAAAATAATTTATGTACAAAGTTCTAATATTAGCCAATCTCATTATAAGGACGTGTTTTATAATTAAATGAACATTGGTTGTGCGGGTGGTGATAACAATTAATTAACTCAAGGTTGTGATTTTGATGTAAACACCTGTCTCATTATGTTTTATTACTATTTTTTATTACTAACACCACTAAGGGTTCCTCTGCTAATTCAAACAGTTAATCGTTAATTTAAACAAGACAACAACAGGACCACACGTCTTTGATTGTATCGAAATGTATTTTAATAAAACCATAAAAGATATTATTCTCAGTAAAAAAAAGTATTCAATGAAGATTCGAAGTTAAAAAGCTTTTCTGAAAGTAAATAAATTAAAAATTAAAACGAGATGAGCATTACCAGATATGTTTATCTTTCTCTACCCCCGTGTCTCTCCTATCCCCCGTCTCTCCCCATTTTTCTCTAGCCTCGTGATTTCAATTTCTTTCTATTTTCTATTTCGCTGCCACTCTTATTTCCCACTACCACAATTTTTTGAACATTATCTAATTTATCTTTCATCTCGAAATTCAAATAGTAAATAAAATTTAAAATTCAATCAGAATTTTTTAAACTTTCAATAGACCAATATTTTACATGACACTTCAAACTATATATATATTGACCGGGCTTTTTCACATTTATCAAACGATCACTATTTTGGAAAAAACGAAATAATTAGCTTTTGATAAGCTAGACGCCGAAAAAGACAGCTGTTTATCAAATAAATCCAGCATTAAATGAACCAGTTTTCATTTGAGGAAACGCCAAATTATGGGAATAAGACAATACCATAATTACGCATTTAGCGTACAGAATACGCTATATTCAATGTTTCCTGATCCTCAGAATTGGTGATCCAGTGTTCATTAATAGATATTTCCCCATTTATAATACAGTTTAGTATGAACCTATAAAACATGTTCGCAAATTTAGGTTAACGAGATGGCATCAAATTTTTTATTAGATGCAACAATTCATTAATTTATACGAAACACCTTCAATTTCAAAACACGCTAAATTGCATGAAAACTGAAGAGAAATTTGGCGAAAATTTAAATTACAGTTATGAATTTGCACTTACCCTCAAGAGAACGTTTTTACATTCCTTTAGTTGTCCCATTTTAAAATGAGCTCTGGCAAGATACTGTAACAATTCAGTGTTATTCTGTTTCGAGAACTTTTTAATGCAATTCTCGTACTAGAAATGAAAAAAATATACAAGAGAAAATAAATTCTAAAGAACGAACCGTTATTTTTATATTAAAAAAAAACAAATAGTAAATATTATAAAATCTAAAAGATGTATTCCCTGGTATGAATTCGAAAACTACATATTGTGTACTACAAGGAAACGCTTTTCTTTCATCTCATCGACTGAGTTATTTTAGAAATAAGGCATTAACTTTTAGACACTGTTTGTTGCGGAGAACTAATATATATGCAGTTTTGTATTATGTGTTGCGCACCTAGTAGCAAATTAGTTCCAATGTGACCAAAATGTTACACCGAAGACAGCATGAACGGAGTGTGTAATCTCAATTGCTTATATAATTTAATATACTTGTTTTTATATATAGCATAATAACAATTTTTTGGGTTTAGAAATGTATAAAAGCCTACAATTTTTTAAATGAGAATATTTTTAGACAAGAACAATTCTCCAGCAACAATCATTGCATAGATTTTCGATAATGCGAATATGTTAAGTTATTCGCCAACCACCACATACCATTTGGATAGCCGCACTATACTGCTTCTGTTCTACGTATATGTGCGCAATGTTAATCCAGACGTCAGGGAAGTCGGCCGTTGCTTCCCGAACCTGGGCGAACACATCACGTGCCTCGTTAACAAAGGATGACCCCATCGAACTACTGGCTTTATGCGCCAGAACACAGCCAATGCCGTGAGCTGCCCAAATATTGCGTGCATCTGCACACAAAACTGATTTATAACAGGAAATGGCCCGTTCCTATAGCGTAAAAAAAAGAATGAAAACCAAAAATGTAGCACCCCAATAAACGAAATAGACCCTGTCGATAAATGCGCCAATATTTTCCAAAAAACGAAATATCTTGCAAGTTTTGACAAAATATTTAACATCTTCATAAAAAATTGGCACACAAGGCAAACACCAACAGTAACTTTAGCCCCCCCCCACACACACACATTAAAATACCTTTATTATCCAGACAAGCATAAAAAATATCCCAGATAAGTATGAAGGGAATAGATAGTAAACAAAATAGAATAATTATCCATGATTTCGAAAAAACATAATTGAGATATATCTATACATGCTGAAAATGTTAACGACGCGAATACTATTTTCTAAGACTCTTAGAACATGAATTTAAAATTTGTTTTAATGTGTTCAAAATATATATGTAAGATAACTCAACTAACGAGATAAAACGCGACATGAATACAAAAAACTTGCGATGGATAATTTTAAAACCACGATTATTTTAAACACTTTATTTTAAGCTATGCAGCAATAACCCAATTAATCAGCGATGCCAAAATCGACGAAATGGAATAAAGTGCTATGAATATGTCACAACTGCGTATATTACACGCATGCAAAAACACGAAGGAAAATCGAAATCGTCTGCATAACGATTTCCAGAAGAGCCCACGCCAGTAAGACAGAAGAACCTGTACCCCCCACTGAACCTGCCTGCTACTAGACTCCAGATTTTCACACAGGCACGTTTCGCAAGACTACTGAGGATACGATAAGGCTTTATCATGAGACTGTCGGCCTACCTCTTCTGCACTTAAAGCAATTCTTGTAGTTGCATCTGTAGCCTGGTCTTTTCTCAAGTTCATCAACAAACGCAATCGACATTCCAAAACCAAGGGACAACAGGGACGCAACATCAAAAAGCGACCGAATAGAACTAGTCGGCTTGAACATTCTGCTCTTGAATAATGCCTCATGGCGCTAAGTTGAAATGAGCAAAATAAAACATTACTAAACGGCGATTTACAAATATGTCAAGACGTTGCCAGCCATGATCTGTTATCTCCTAAAACTTCACAGCAGTATACTTCAATTGAAGATGTTTGACTTATTGCTTAGTGAAATATACGGGCCATTTCAGAAAAGTTTGCAATAATTGCGACAGGAGGCCGCAGAAAATTTAATATATGTGGAAATATTGGCAGAAATTGATTCCTTTGAAGTCAACAGAGACTCTGAGCAAACGATATATTGGCGACATGCATCCGGTTGCTGTTCAGCCGAATCTGAGACTCGTTAGCAAAACTAGATATATCGATCGTTGTGAAAATCGCCAGGCGTAAAAAGCCGACTAGGTCGAGATCCTTCGTATTTAATGAGCCCAAGGACAAACAATCATTGGATTATGTCGCCAATCACCTTCCTCTTACTTATTCCCATAATTTGTGCATGTGAGCACGACTATTTCAGACGCCTATCGTCAGAACAGACACTGTACATAAGGCACTGATTGACCTTCGATTGAAGTATGTGAAGAACATTTTAATTTAATTCCCGACGAGTACGCGACGACATTAATATGCATCTAGCATTTCAAAAAGAGATCCACACTTTGGGAGCCACAGGTTCAGGCAAATCCGTTAGCTTATTTGTCCACTTATCCACCGTTCAAGAATCATCAGATAACGCGACCATTTTTATACCACCCGCCGGGCTAGGAAATCCATAAAATTCATGAGAAAAATAAACGATACGTATCGACAAATTTATATGACCCATTCGTGTTGAAATGTTAACTATTCATGCACACCTACACTCTTCATAAGAAAATGAAAAATGCATAGGTAAGAGATTAATAAAGTCAGAGATAAATCTTTTAGCTTTAAAAATATACCAATGAACAATGATTGCGCGGGCGGTGGTAACATTATATATATATATATATATATATATATATATATATATATATATATATATATAGCACGGCCGTCGTTAGGTTACATTTTTTATATAGGCATTTTTTGGAAACACTTATGCATGTAGAGAACCACATTTTCAGTATGACAGTCGAGGTTATTAGTGTATTTCTTGAATAGTTGCGCAATGCGAGCTTCAAATGATGAATTTCCGCGAACGCAAATCGAGTTTATTATTGCTCATAATGCTAAGTTGAAAATATTCTTCATTTTCATCGATAATGCAATTTTCCCGAACAGTTTAATCGTTTGTTTAAATGTTTCACGTGTAACGTTATTAACTTATTTTCATATGGTACGAGCTGACGAATTTTGACCATATTTGGAGTTACTATGATTAATGTATTTTTCATGCCTATTTTTCGGAACTCGTGAAATTGAATGATAATTTTTGAATCAAGTTTAAATCTTGAGCCTGATTATGCCTTTTTATTGTGTGAGGTTATTGTTAAATTAAACGGAAATATTGCAAATATATATACCATAGTAGCGATATCTCACAATATATTTTTTCCTGAAAAACATCAAATAAATTGTGTATGGTTGTTTATCTGCTGTAAAACCATGGATAAATGATCATGAATCAGAAGTGATGTAAGTAAAAAAAGAAATAGTTACAATTTTTTTTCTATTAAGTAGAAAAATAAAAACAGGCACACATAATAGAAATGAAGAAAGAATTTAATTTCAGAAATGAGGCTGCTAATAATTGACCTCACATTTTTTGTCAAAGTAGTTTAACAAAATTTAAACAATAAAATATTGGCTATTTATATGGCAGTAACAAACGTCTCTCCTGAGCGAACGAGTAAGGGTCAATTCGGAATGCGTGTTATTCACTATGTATGGTGCTTGACCACTTGAATTTGGTAGTGCACCGTGATATCCTCACTTCAGTGATTACATCTTAGTTCATTATATACATTATACTAGCCATTTTCACCTATTTGACGAGGATAGGCATCTCGGAAAACAATGAAACAGCTCGCATCCCATAAAGTGAAAAAGAAATAGAGGTCGAGCAACAATGCTTTATTTTTGGAACAGAGTAAAGTCACATAGTCTTCGTAATTAAAATACTTCTTAAGAATTCTTTACAAAACAGTAATAATAAAGTCATAACAATGGGAAAAGTTTATTTAGAAAAAACGAGAAATCAAAGCTTGGAAATTAATTCTGCATCCCTCATTTGGTATATCCGGTTTCAATTATACACTGTATGTATGTATGTGTGGGCGTGGTTTTGGTTGTAGGTAACTGGCTTACTTCTCAATGGATATAAAGGCCTAGTTACATTATGACATCGAAGCATTGGTTTCTAAATTCTTAAGTATGGCCTACTTCGATGGTGGTGGCGATGGTGATGAAGATTAAGATTATGAATAAATAAAATTACTTACCTGATGCCTTTTTCTCTTATCTTTATCGGCGATCGGATGGTGAAGAGTGGAAAGCCAGATGTTACCCAAAGCAATTCTTGTATATGCATCAGCCAAATACGCTGGTTGTCGGATGACACGTTCAAATTTCTTTTGAGCTTGATCGATTTCGTGCTTCTCTAAATGCAAAAGGCCAAGCAGTGTCCAGGCGTCCGGATGATCCTGAAAAGATAGCATATTTTAAATATCATATGCCTGAACGAAATATATTTAAACAATCGGCATGTATGCGTTTAAATGCGTCTACAAGACATTCATATGTCAATTGACACATAAATACTCAAATATTTATACGATTGTCAAAGCACTAATAATCTATTCCAATTTTCATCTTATTGATTATCGCATGGTCGATTGTTCAATGTGAATTTTCGAGCGCATTTGCCTGGATATTATACACTAAAAAACCAAAGCCTCGAACGACACATAATGTAAACTGATGTAGGGAGGATTAAAAAACACTCCTCAGGCTCGCAAGCTTACACTGTGTGAAAAGACGCATAAATATCAATCAAGAAATAAAGAGTGTTAGTACCAATACGACAGCTCAGAGAAAGTGGCCTAAAAAATACAGTCAGCTTCCTCAGTATATTAACTAAATTAGCTTAATATATGCAATGAAAGGTAATTTAAACAAAACACTTCAAATTGAATAAATGAAATTATGAAAATAGGTATCGCTTTCTGAAAGTTACAATTTTAAAAATTACTGAAAAATAAGTTAGAAATACTTTTACGTTTATGAGGTTGATGATAATTGAAAATAATGTTTACTAGTATAATGAAATTTTTAAGTGAAAAATGCTAATTTACTTGCTTTATAAACGTTCTCGACGGAAAATGAGTTCAAATAAGATAAAAGAACGTAAATAAAAGAGAAAATAAACTAAACAAAATCGTGTTCATTACACTGCATAGAACAAATCGTAATAAAATGGAAAATGCACAGTGAATTGAATGCAGACAATCAATTGCCAAATCCGCAGGACAAAACGATGATCACAAAAAGCCAAGCTAGGAGCTCATTATGCTTAAAATGTTTTGCAATCTGCCTGAAAAACACGAAATCAAATAATTGCAAAGATAAGAAAGTGCTGATCTGAAACATGAAACAAAACTAATAAAATATTCCATAACTTGGTCGAAGTATACGATTTGACAGCTTATTAAGATTTAATATTTCCTTACACCCACACACCAACACACACACACACACACATATATATATATATATATATATATATATTTATTTATTTATTTATTTAATACTCTTTCCATGTGCAAAAAGAAATAAGTTTTATCAGATACAAGAACCGTTTCTTTCTCATTTTGTTTTCAAGAATCTACAAATTAACATCTTTTTATATATAAATTGAAAGGCAAAACAAGATAGAAAAATGTAAACATGGAGAGAGTGTGAAATTGTGGAAGAAAAATCAATTACGTGCGTCACCTCCAGTTCAAGCTCAATGCCTGAACATGCTTCTTCTGCTTTCATAAATCTGGCTGCAATTTGTTTATCCATAAGACTTCGTATGTGGCTAGCTCCCTTTTGTTATTGCATTTAGTAATTATTTTAAATGCTACATCTAGAGAACATACGAGTGAGGTTTCAATGATGTGTTGCGTAACTGCAGACATGTATTCATCATTTGATTTTAAACAGGCGTTTAAGTTGCAATGTTCTTTCATTCGAGGAATGAACCGTCTGGTCGATCAGCCTACGTAAGTTTGTCGACAATCTGCGCATGTATATTGGTAAATAATATTTGATGTCGACATTAAAGGATATTTCTCTTTGATTGCTGGTAAAGGCAAGTGTTTTACCTTAAATAACACTCGTAGTTTAGCTGCATTAAATGTGCGTGTTAATGCCGCTTCAACTTTCTTTTGTTATATGCGGGAAACATCACCCCCCCCTTAAATGGGATGCTCAGGTAGACAGCTTTCATTTCTAGTCTAAAGTACGTGTTTTTGGCTTCCCTTTTAAAAATTGACATAATTAATTGTTCAAGGTAACCATTAGACATTAATTCGTTTATTGCTTTATTATATTCGTTGACATTTGAATCTAAACAAACCAACCCGTCAATTCTTGAAAAGCAGCAACGAACTGTTGATAATTTATATTTAAACGGCACAAAACTACTGTAATGCAAATACTGTGCAGACCAGATTGGACTATGTTAAACTGTTCTATTTAGTTTTCCATTAGTTTCTAACTTTATTAATACATCTAAGAAAAGCAGACAATCATTTTTCTCGTACTTTAACGTGAAACTGATACTGTTATGCGTTTTGTTGAAAATTTGAAGCAATGTTCACGATTGCGCCCTGTTCTTAAGGACAAGGAAAACATCATCCACGTAAGTGATCGGTTCTATATCGTTGTGAGACAAAGAGAAACCATACTGAAATTTTCAGTAGAACATGATCAATGAATTAATCATGACGAGCCGTATCATTCCTAACTGCGAGACACTTGAGAGAGCGAAAATATGGTAGCGTCTAACGGCAAACGGAGTCATGTACAGAGTTCTAGTTAATTCGGTTTCATTAGCATAAGATCTTCTTGAATCCACCAAGTGGGATATCTAGTTTTCCAGCTTAATATAGATGTTTATGTTTGTATATATTAGCTTTACAAAATGTGACTTACGGCATTTATATCAAGTGCTTGTTTAAACCACACAGATGCGTTCATAATTTGCCCACGGTCACGCGCTATTATACCAAGTCTGTGATAACCTGTTAAAATGAAATTAAAAATATAATTTAGCAAAATCCTACTTTATTCACGCAAAGTTAAATCAAACTATTTAAATAAGCAACGTGGTATAATGCAGGACTCATTAAAAAACTGAATTACGAACAAATCATCAATTGGATATCAATATTTTTTTTGGGATTGCCAATCAAATACTCATGCCTAATTGCGTCTTATTTGAATAGACTTTCCTGGGACACTAATAGAAGTCTATTAGATATGGCTTATACAGCAAGAGCCACTTTTGAGACCCAGAACGCACCAATGGTCATATCTAGGGTTGGCATGAATTCGAAAAAGTTCCCGCACATATTATGAAGAAGCAGTCAGCACAACGAAGGAAGCAGCCTCCGAGCCGGAGACGTGAACATAAAATAATAAATATTTATATTTATGCTTTACAACATGGACGCGCATTGTACGAACAAAATCCTATAAATAATTGATTAAAAGTAAAGCGTGCGTTAAGTTAAACAAGATGGCTTCTGACGGGTTGGAAAATTCAGTATAAGTATTGACTGCACAAATGAACACCTTGAGTACGAAGATAGGGATAATTAAGTCTCGGCTGGATGGACATACTAATAATAAATTCTGAGGGAATCCGCATAACCGACCAAACAAATATAGTTGAAGCCAAAAACGTAACTAGCAACTAGTCAATTATATTGTAACAGGAGGTCCTAATGTAAGGTCAGAACGAAAAGGGCCATCCTGAGGTCGCATTCCTGTTGTCCTTACTGACTGCTTACTAGTAGAAACTGCTACAAAGCCCCATACCCACAAACATTTGATAAAGGAAAACAGAAAAAGCGGATGAATTCTTTTAGATCTATAAATATCTAAGCAATTTTACAGCAAACATAACTATGAATGTGTCAGTTATGAGAAAGTGAAGCATCAGTATCTAAATACTGATGTGTTGCAGAGCTACAGTATAGCATCTCTCTCTTCTCTCCAACTCAGCGAGACGTATAGACTGTGCGCCTCCTGATCATATGTACCCTAGGCATATTATAAAAGCACTGCCAAAAGTATGAACTCCCTGAATTTGAAACTAGAATAATTATTACCGATTGTTGGAATATAGACCAATCTGAAAGCCTTCCATTGCTATAAATGCCATATGCCCTGGCCTCGATAAACAACATTTATCACTTTTGCGTGGCAATTATGATATCATTACATTACACCACAGCTTTGACTAATTTTACAAATTCTATAGAGAAACTGATGTGCGATGTCGGCTTCAACTAAAAGATAAAACAAAAGCACGCAGAATACACGCTAATGTAACTACACTATCTGAACATTCTAGATTGTATACCTTCCGACTGCATTTATCCTACCGAATGCATAGCTTCATAAAGTGAATGTCATACAAGCTGCGTAGCTTATCTCACTTACAAACATAGAAAAGCAAATAAATTTTATTTGCACTAAAAAACATAAGTAGCAGATTATCCAACAAACTGAAAAGCTTACAGTCAATATAACAAGGATGTTCTGCAATCAATGCCCGATACATAGTTTCGGCAAGATCGGGTCTGGACATGGCCTCATGCAGGCGCGCTTGATTATAACGCACAGTCACACTAAGTCCGTGGTAGAATTCCTGATTAGCAGAATCTGTGCCGTTCACAGCCGCACTTGCCACAGTGCTTCCACCAGGAGTTACAGCGCTGCCACCGGGGGTTATAGCACCTGAACCACTTCGCCAACGTGCACGTGGAGTCATTCCACCAGTTTTGGATGATCCACCCAAACTATCACCTGGATCAATCGCACCAGACGCCACAAGTGATTCGTGTTGGTGTTGTTCTTCGCGTATTCGTTCGAAAGCTCTATGAAAATATTCCTATTAAAAGTAACGATAACGAGTAGCATTAATACTCTAATAATTAAAACAAGAATGACATTCTATAACTTATAGCATATATATATATATATATATATATATATATATATATATATATATATATATCGAGAAAACTTATATCTGATGGTTACACACAACAATAATTATACATACTTACAAAAAACCTAGAGATTTAGGTCTTCCGAACAGAAGGTTCCAGAAGAGCCTATATCAGTAAGGCAGAAGATAAAATGCTTCTCCATTATACCATGTTGTCCATTAGCTTTAAAAAGATTTTCGCTGATTCAAGTGGTTCTTCTTTAGTAAGGGTAAGGTACGGCTTAAACAAATGAGCGATATCGCGAATAAAATTTCCCCACCACGAAATTGACAGCCTACTTCTGTGGCATCAGTCATTTATCTAAGATTCCTCGGTAGTCAAGCGAGCAGGATGTGCTAGTGATCTTAGAGTACCTCAGCCAATTCGGCGTTCCTTAACAAGGTTCAACAATGACGGCACGTCAAAAAGAGACCGAACAGAACTGGGCAGCTCGGAAATTTTTCTCCAGAGTGACGCCTTCTGCCCTACAGCTGGAAATGAGAAAATAAAACTTAGACTGCATAGATTTACATAGATAGCTAGGCGCTAACAGCTGAGGTATATCATCTCCCATGCCTCGGTAGCATAAAGAAGTAACAATCTACTTGATTTCAAGACCTTCGACAAATTGAAATAGACTGGCAATTCTAGAAGTAAGAAACGCATCATAGAACTTAGTAGTCATACTTAGGTGTATAACAGTATTTCCAATGAAGTAATGCAATATTTGAGGGTTACATATGAGCTAACCAAATAAAAAAACGCCATTTCGCCTCCAAGCAACAATTGTCTTACCTCAGTAACGAACTAAAGTAATTATATATTTTTAAATTCTTCAATCATACCACGTACAAATTATTGACAAATAAAGCACACAGATACAATTCACAAACCTTTGACAATTTGTATTCGCCTTGTATGAAGTATAATACACCAACATTATTCAATATTTCGGGCGAGACGTCGAGCTGAATTTGTTCTAAGATACTTAATGCATGCAGATACGCTTTTAGGGCACCATCGACGTCATGCTCTAACAGCTGTGCATATTCAATCCATGCTTCAACATCATCTGGTTGTGATGCAGTCACCTTTATTTAACATAAATGAGCATATAAACATGATAAAAAACGAACAAATGCAATGCAATACTTATACTCAATTTGTTTTTAAAGGTCAATTAACCTGAAGAATAAATAGGGCTCAATGCCGGCCTGACAATTTTAAATATCTATTAAGTAAGAAAAACATACTATTCACATATTAGGCTTCAAATATTGACAAAACTGTACAGACGTTTGAAGAAACAGGCTGGATAACCGCACACGTTAAAACAATTTTGGCTTCAAATTAAATACATACATACATACATACATACATACATACATACATACATACATACATACATACATACATACATACATACATACATACATACATACATACATACATACATACATACATACATACATACATACATACATACATACATACATACATACATACATACATACATACATACATACATACATACATACATACATACATACATACATACATACATACATACATACATACATACATACATACAACCGTTTATGCGGATTCCCGCAGAATTTATCATAAATGTGTCGTTCAGCCAAGACTTAATTATCCCTAACTCCAAAGTCAAGGTGTTCATTTGCGCATACAATTCTTTTGCTAAGTTTTCTATATGTCAGAAGCCATTTTTAAACTCAACACAAATGCTTTATGTTAATTAATTATTTAATGGAGCTTGTTCGTATAAAGCGGGTCCATTTAGTAAAACAAAATACAAATATCTATTATTTTATATTCACCTACGCGATTTGAAGGCTACTTTCATCGTTGTGCTGACTGCTTTCATCGTAGATTCAACAACGAGGGCACGCCAAAGAAAGGTCGGACAGAACTGGGCAGCTCAAAAATCTAGCTTATGAGCGATGCCTTTTGGACACGAAAGGCCGAAATATATGAAAACGTTTACATTAGGTAATAGGCAATATTTCTTCACTTTATTCACACAATAGATCCGAGAAAATACAAAGTTAGCGAAGCAAAACACGTCTAAAAAATTAATCTAATAACCGATAGAATGGAGCTATTTGATAGGTGGACTGAATACTTCAAAGATTAAATTTCTTGAGCATCTGCATCAGTCTCGATTCACGAAAGTATGCCTATATAAAAAATTTAGGCTACTAAGATGGAAAAACCATCAGAGCTAGAAATATACAATGCAATATTAGCTCTCAAAACATTGCAAATCTGCATACCACGATGATCTGTTCTCGACGCTATTTAAGGATGGTAGCAATATCATGTCTGAAACGTTGACTAACAATTTCATACTATATGGAACGAGGAGACTATACAGCTTGCCCGGAATGAGTTGAACATCATTCCTATTTCTTTAGGAACGACAATACCAATTCGTTCGATAATCATCGTGGAATGTTTTGGACTCCAATCCTACCTGAGTTATTTGTTTTGATTATTTTACGCCGTCTCAGCGCCTCACTTAAATCACATACTAGAGAAGTAAAAATTAAATTCTGGCCAAATCGCGTTTGTATATTTTTTTCAATGTAGGCAAGTACTAGAACAGCGACATGTATGTCCTCCGACATTAGCCAACTTTCTAGACTTCAAGGTTAATTATAACTAAATGAATCGCAATATTCTATTCGATATTCTGTCGAAATTAAGTATGCCGAAGAAATTTGTAAATATTACACGTGTTCTCTACACAAACACTTCTGGTCAAGCAATGGTCGTCAATGAATTATCGCCAAACTATACTACCAGCAGTGGTGCTTATTAAATGATATCAACATTTCACACTTATACTTAATGTTGTAATAGATGTCAATATAAGCTAAACTCTTGCGTTTCTTCGAGTTGCTGATGCCGAAGTTTTCCAAGGCGGTAAATTAGTCGATCGTGGCTATGCAGATGATAATGTATTATTATACAGTAACCAGGATACTGTTCGGGCCACCTTGATCAGTTTATCAACCATTGTTCCATATTTCGGTGTGAAATTCGCCCCCTCTAAACGTAATAAACTTCTAAAAAATCACCCATGCTCACTATAACTCTGCTGTTTGAAAGTGAAGATCTGGATGTAGTTAGCTTTCCATACCTTTGTAACTATATTAATAACTCATGCAATGCAAGTGACGAGGTGATTATTACAACTGCACACCTAGGACTCTGCAAAAATCGCTATTTATGACGAAGCTCAAGTATCTCACTCGGTCTTAAAAATCGTGTGTAGGAAATAAAGTGGAAAGATTTTGGCATTGTAGGAACAGCTATAAACAAATTGGATAGTGTAGTACATGCTCATCTACCAGGATAGGACCCACGTGAACATCCTAGTTCTTGGTTGGAAACCCTGCGCAATATTGCATACAATCGAGACCAAAGGCGGTACAGTTAAAAACGCAAAGAAGGTGCATGTCCGATATGGCTTTACATTAAAGTTGACTTCGCCGATATTTTTTTGTTTAGGGTTTTGGCTTGCCTCGTTTCTGAGTGCTACCCAGGTAAGTATCCTCGTCTGTACTAGGTACTTCCCTTCGTAAATAACTCTCCTTTAACATTTTGTTTTAAATTAACAGTTTAAAATCGTTATTATGACATTTTTTACAAATTTGCTTATGGTTATTTTACAGTGAAACAACAGGTTGTTGTATTTGTCCTCAATAATAATGATGAAGTTTATTTTAAAGTCCGAAAATTTTGTTTAATATCTTTAAATTCAGTTAAGCTTCAATATTCTTATTGGTTTTTACGACAGCAATGCTGATAATGAATTAACTTATTTGACAGCTTAGCTATTCTAGTGATAAAGCTGAACATTTGTTTAATAGATAAAATGAATAGAATATCCTTGGGCTTAACCAACATATGTTCGCTGATGTGCACTGCGAAAAAACAAATAGAGCTTTCCGCATTAATCAATCGTAACCGTCGGTAAAACCAAAAAAATCGACGCAGTACAATTATCACCGAAAGACAGGAAATAGCTGAGAGCTTACCGACGCTAGTTCACAGAGAGAGCAGCGACACATTATAATGTCTGCCAGAATTTGTAAGCTATTTTTATTTAGTGCATAAGAAGCCTTAATTTTTTTGCTAACTTCCCTAAAACACAGACTTACACCACATAAGTACAGGCATATGAAATTCAGGTCACTTACTTGCTTAAACAGTTCTTTTGCCTGGGCGCGCTTATCCGGCTTGTTCGATTGAGCATATAAGCTTCCGAGTATTTTCAAGGTTTCATAATTATTTGGATTGGTTTTTAATACTTTTTCAAACATCGAGGCCGCCTAAAACAAAATTTTAAAAACTATTGAATATATAAAAGTATAAATAAATATATGACTTGCTAGTTTTACAATTACAAATTAAACTCCTTAGATACAACCAAGGAAGAATTATTTAAATCAAGTTTGCGAGCTTGAAGTAAACACCAATCCCATTGTATTTAACCAGTCGTCCAACAACATAACAAAACTACCGCCAGCTGCAACGCACTGACGCGTTTCGACCTTCCATGATCATCATCAGAGTACGACGGCAAACTGACTATCGGGGATCAAACCGCATTGAATATATATGGAAATCAAATTTAGATATGCGGCTCTCACCTCTAACAGTCTCGCATACATTGAACTTGACTGGAAATGTCGGCTGCACAATTTCTATGCAGTCACGAACACTAAATTTTTGTAGCTTTCGCCACATATACATATATAGGAAATACAATTTAACAATAATTGATTGCGCGGGTGGTGTGAACAATTATTTAAATCAAGTTTGCGAGCTTGAAGTAAACATCAATCCATCACGTTTTGCGTATGCCCTCATTGTGATTGCCCAATAGAACTCTGTTCTCTCATCCAGCACCAAATTAGCGTAAGAAACAAAGTGGGCAGTTTTTGACATGGTAGAAACAATTAAAGTCATTTACATACAAATTGGGTAGTATAGGACCCACTCGTCTGCTGGGATGGGGTCCTCGTGCGCATCACAGTTCTTGGTTAGAAACCCTTAGCGATATGGCATCGAATCGAGCTCAGTGGCGATCTTGTTGCAGATGTCTAGTAGAATCATCTTCGTAACTTTCTTTTCTTAGTATGGCAAAGTTAGCTGCGAGATTTGGTTAGTTTATGACGTGATACAGTGAAATCCGCAAGGAAGCTGTATTGCTGATGTCGCCTTGCCCGAATGCTAACTTGGCCATAATGGTGTTGTGGAGAGGTTTTGTTTGCCTCTCTATTGTGAGTTATCCTGATAAATTTACTCATAGTAGCAAGGTATTCCTTCTCTCTCTACCCCTCTCTCTTTCGTATATCTCAATAATAATTTGTCTAAATTGCCTTATATACTTTTTTTCACTCCTTATGGTTATATGGCAGTGAAACATTAGTCACTTGACTTTTTTGGTGGCTGGAAATGATGATGATTCTAACTTTGTTTTAATAAATAAGTGTAAGTAGTTTATGTTAACACAATGCAAATTATGTGATTGATTATTAGTGCACCACATAATAATGCAAAATACTATTAGTTTATTAAGAGACATTACTTTAAAATCTCTTTAAAATAAATTAACGTGGTTTTAATAACACAATGCTGCGGTTCCTTACAATACAATTATTTGGCGAGCGTGGGTTCGAAATAGACTTTAAAGAGACGCCCAGTTTAGATGACGATTAAGCAAGTGATAGATCCGTAATGCAGTAAAATTAAGCAAAAATCAAAAGTTGAAATGAACATTTATATAATTAAACAAACATTGGTGACGCGGACGGTGATAAAAATTACTTCTATTCAATATTGCAACCTTTATATAATCACCTGATCCATTATCCACACGCATTTATTAGTATAAACTAAGTATTGAATAGTGTGGAATAGGAAATTCATCCAGTAGACCGGTTTCGTTCTTATTTGGACCTCATCACGTACTGTCAACAACACTACAGTTCTTAGTATATTAAGAAAAATGTATGTACATAAAGGGTTAGGTGTTTAGATCAAGATCGCAACTTTGATTATAGTAATAGTTATTTATAAAACTGTTCAATTCAATACCACTTCCTCATGTAGCGTGGTGTACGTTTTAAAATTACAAATTTTGGATGGTTATTTAGAACTTTGGATCGAAAGGGATGCCAGATAAGCTCTATCAAAAGGCAAGGCTATTCAAATTGTGTAGTGTTGTAGGATGGCACAATAGTTAGAGCACCATATTCCCGAAGCAGACGTGCCCAGGTTCGAACTCTGTTCGCGGCAAATTCTGGATAGTACGTGACGTGTTTCCAATAAGGACGAAATTAGTCTACCGGATGAATTGCTTTTTGGGCGGCAAGTTGGCTAAGTGGTCATAGAACTAGGTGGTGAATTAGATATGCCCAGGTTCGAGCCTTGTCCGCGGCAAATTTTGGAGAGTACGTGATAAGATTCCAATAAGGACGAAACTGGTCTACTGTATAAATTGCCTCTCCACACTATACAACAGTTAGTTTATACTGACAAATGTGTGTACATAATGGGTCAAATATTTATATAAAGATCGCAACCTTAATTAAAGTAAGTAGTTGCAAGTGGAAAACATTTAGCAGGTGATCTTACATGCTCCAAATCGTTACGCTGCAAATACATCTGGCCAAGGCCGTAATGAGGAAGCACGTAGCCGGGAGCCGCAAACTGGGTGGCCAGATAGTAATATTGAAAGGCACTGTCATAGCTACCTTGCACATGATATGCGCGTGCCATCTGGTAGCAGCTCTCAGCACGCATGGCCTCATTTTCCGTATTGTAAAAGGCATGCAGCGCGAGTCGGTGAACTTTGGCAAACTCTTTGCGGTAGAAGAAGTGATCTGCAAGATGATTGAGCATCATCGGGTTTGTAGAATCCAAATTGTAGGTGCGTGACAATTTCTGAACGCCTTGTTTAATTGCCTCCTGAAGAGGTTTACATAAAAACGGACAGACAGAAGACGCAGCAATATATTGGCAATACATAGCAGATTCTTCGCTGCCTCATAACTATGATAAATATACATAGTTAAGTGGATCGCAAAAGAACACTGAGTGCCTTATTTCAATATCAATAAGCAAGTGTGCTTTGCGGGATTCTATTGCACGCAGTATAATGTGGCTCAAATTTATCATCCAGAAGTAAATCAAAGCTACCTTTGCCACCTCGGTCTGAAGCATGTTTACCCTAATTTGCGAGGCTGATACATTTGTCTTCGAGTTATAAATAACAAAGAAAATTGGCAAACTTTACAAAAGAAGCATCTATCGGTGTTACTTTATGCTCATTCATTATTTTCATTACAAATATTGTATTACCGTAATCGCGAAGTTGATGCAGTTTACAGCATCAGAACAATACTACTACGAGTATCACCAAGAACACTATTACTACAAATAATAACGCTACTACTATTAATACTACTAAATAGCATTACGTGAGTATAAGAAATAGATGCTTCATTACCGAATAACTACGAAATAAATACTTATGCGAGGATTGTAAATGAGTTGAGATTAATCATTCCTTATTGGCCTACTTTAAAGCTGACCTGGCTATAATGGTGTTATGAAGAGTTTTAGTTTTCCTCATTTTGAATGTAATCTAGGTAAATATGCTCATAACAACTAGGCCCTTCTCCGCATATTTATAAAAATTTGTTTTCCTAAACTTTTATTTGTCGTTCGTATTTTTTTTGTTTTTGTTATTCTCCCTATAGTTACTTGGCAGTGAGTTATCAATTATTAATGGCTATTGTGCTGGTGTTCATGATGATGTCTGAGAGCTCTGAAAAATTTGAGATGATACCGAATAAACCAGGTCTCCTAGGTAAATTCCGAGAAACAGCAAATACAATTCACAATCCACGGTGTATATGACAGGGAAAAGTCTGCTCCAGTACAAAGGACAACATTACGGAGAGATTTTCACCTTGAATTACCTGGAAATAGGCAATTTTTACTAAGTCAATGATAAAATCCATCATCGGTGCAAGCTAGTACACCCTAATTGTAACTGCAACAATATACTACACATTGTACTACTACTATGTTAGGGATGAAAAAGCACAAAACCACCAGAGCATAACTTCACAAAACGATGATTTTCCATTACAAATAAAGTGTAACCGAACATCTACTAGATAAAGTTTCGAAACGGATGATCCCGTTCCATCGTAAAAAGCAAACAAGGATGTGATAGAATCGCATTTCTCTTGTTTAGTATCTACTAGATAAGTAGCACAGAAAAAAACTGTTAATTGCAAATCGATACGCATAAAAAAGTTATTGAAAAGTCTAAGCCAAAAATTGCTTGCCTGTGTTTTTTCATTTAAGTTTAAAATTGCCAAACCAATCAGAGCACCAACGCATTCGGGATCGAGAGCCAGAGCACGCTCGCAAGCTAGTCTGGCTTTCTCCAAATTGCCCAACTTAAAAAAGCAATGCGCCATACCAAGGCGGACTGATGCAGGACACGCTGACTGCTGTAGGCGGAGAGCCTTACGATAGAAGCCAAGTGCATTTGCGTACTCACGTTTGTTGAAGGCAATACAAGCTTTGCCTAATGCCGCAGGAACACTTGGTGGACCCTGATTCAATACAAAATTCAACTGGCTATCAGCCTGACTTAAATTTTCACCTTCGTAGATGAAGAAGAAGGCTCTGCCCAGGAGATGTTGTTGATCATACATGTCAATACGATCTGCAGAAGTAAAACGTCGAGTAGCCAATGCAATCAACTGACTTTTCTTCTCCTTGTTCTTTTCTCTGAAATGCAAATGATAAGTGACTAATTTTGAAATAAAAGTGAAAAATAACTTCACTTCATACTAATGATGCTTGAAACGATTCTGCAAATATCTATTATTATTTGTCCTGCAATCACAATATCTTCATTGGGCACAGTTCTCGCCATCTTACCAACAGAAAATTCCCTACGGCGATTGATGTTTCTCGAATGCTCTGATAAAAATACCTTAAGTTTTGGTCACATTGCTACAGACTCTACAGGAGTCCAGTGTCCAGAACTCTGATCCTCCTATATGCATACACCTACACTAAACTCAATGCAACCAGAAAATTATCGAAGGGTGTTTTTTGCGCAGTGCGAGCTTTATATGCTGACTCACCGCGAGTTGCTCTGCACTATCCGTTTCGCAGAGATCAGATTGATTCCCATTTTCAAGTATGCATTTGTTTTTTCTTCGTCAGGCTGGGTGCGTATTCGTCCCCTTCTACCGAGGGCTTCAACATCGTTCATTCTAACCATTGGAAATGCCGTGCAATCCAATATTTGTTTACTGGCGACGTTTCGGTGCGTAATTTACAGCACCATCATCAGGCCACTATTCACAGAAAAATACTCACAATAGCAGATTTGCTTAAATCTGCTATTGTGAGTATTGTGCTGTGTATAGTGGCCTGAGGATAGAGCCGGAAAGAAGGCTCCGAAACGTCGCCAGACAACGATGTTTAGATCTTACCGCATTTCCAGTAGTTAGTATGAATGATGTTGAAGTCTTCGGAAGGAAGGGACGAATCTGCACCCAGCCAAATCGATGCGAAACTGATTGTGCAAAGCAACATCCCGAAAACGCAACTTGCGGTGAGTCAGCAGAAAATTATTTCCTATCTACACTAAGTATTTAAAGTTTTCTTACAAGACATTAAACAATTTAACAGTTATAAAATTAACCAGTCGAAAAACAGCGAAATTGCCGTCAGTCACATGTACTGATGCGTTTCGAGCTTCCATGATCAGCATCAGAGTACGACAGCAAACTGACCATCGAGGATCAAACCGCAATGCATAAATATAGAAAGCAAAATTAGATACGCGACTCTGACCTCTAGTAGTCTCACGTACATTGTACTCCACTGGAAATGTCGGCTGCACAAGTTCTATGCAATCAAATACAGTGTATGCGAGATTACTAGAGGTGAGAGCCGCATATCTAATTTTGCTTTCCATATATATGCGTTGCAGTTTGATTCTTGCTAGCCAGTATGTGTAACTGACAGTAAATTCGCTACGTTGTTCAACGACTTGTTAAATACGATGGAATTGGAGTTTACTTTAAACTCTCAAAATTGATTTAAAGAATTGTTATCATTACGGTGTCAAGGACTGTTTAGTTATAAAGATACCATAAAATTTATAGAAATACTGATGCCAGAAAATTTAAACGAAACCTACTTGTAAGCTTTTCTGCCGTAATAGTTGGCCAACATATCCAATAGTCTAACATAATCGCTTCCACTATAAGCAGGCAGTGAGCTTACGTCTTTGTTGGCTTCTTCTAGGATATTCTCAAAATCACTGTACAAATGCTTTCTATAGTACGCCAAAGCCACGGTTATCCATACTGGCAACGGTGCCTTTTCTTGTTTGAGAATGTTCAGTACTTCATCGCCCTCTGGCAACTGATCGGTGTCAAGCTCAATGACTTCGTCACAGCCACTCAACGGGATTTCAATTGTGTTGCCACCAGGAGCAGAACTAGCAGCACTTCCTCCGCTAGCAACGTCGTAGTCGACAGCAGAGTTGTGAGCCTTAAATTTGTTAACAGAAAATATACTTCAATCTCTACAGAAACTGTATTCAAAGCAAGAGAATCGGCAAAACTCGTAGAAAATAATATTTCGCGAAAGACTTCCGCACAATTCATAAGTCCATATATCGAATAATAAGTTTTGATATTATTATCAAAATTATGATCTTGGTATAAGCACCTAACCCAGTAATTACTTACATATGTCAGTGTAAACTAAGAACTGTATAGTGTTGAAAAGGCAATTCATGCAGTAGACCGGTTTCGTCCTTATTGGATACTTATCATATACTGGCCAGAATTTGTCGCTGGCAGGGCTGAAACCTGGGCACGTCTACTTCGGAATCTGGTGCTCTAATAACTGAGCCACCCTGCCGCACACTACACACAATTTTCAGTCATAAACTAACTAATGTAACTAAACTATACTATTCTTAGTTTATACTGCTAAATATATGTACTTAATGGGCCAAGTGTTTATGTCAAGATCGCAACCTTGATTGTAATATATTTTATCACCACTTCCCATATTATTATGGTGTCTATTCAGTAATGACATTGAGCATGTTTAGGTGGAACTTTGAGTCTAAATGGATGCCATATGAGCTACACCTAAATGAAAAATAGACTAAGCAAGTTACATTAGTTAGTGTATAACTGAAAATTGTGTGTATTGTAGTGTGCGGCAGGGTAGCTCAGTGGTTAGAGCACCAGATTACGAAGCAGACGTGCCCAGGTTCGAGCTCTGTCCACAGCAAATTCTGGCCAGTACATGATGAGTTTCTAATAAGGACGAAACCAGTCTACTGGATGAATTGCCTTTTCTACACTATAAAATTCTTAATTTATACTGACATATGTAATTAATTAATGGGTCAAGTGCTTATATCAAGACCGCAACCTTGATTATAATAATTATTATCACCACCCGCGCAACCAATGTTCGTTTAAGTGTTGATATTGTTCTCTCAAATTTGATTGAGGAATTTATTTCGGCATATTTGAAACCAAAAATCAAAATTTATAATGCAATGAAACTACCTAATTTTGTCAAACTGGAAATTTCAAAATTGCTTGATCAGTTAAGCGACTAACACAAGAATGATCTCGGTCTGCAATTAATCACGTCTTGAAAAAAATTAATAAGGCAAATATGGTATTACCTTTAACCATTGCATTTGTACTTCTAACTTTGAATGATGAAGAGCCCAATTTCACCCAAACCACTCAATTTAAACTTAAGACTGACAATTTTAGTAATAATTACTGTAATTTTATTAGATAAGAGCACGTCACGTATATATAAGTGTTAAGCATTTAGATAAATAAAGTTAACACACTCTGCATACGTTAGAATGAAACTGTAGTCACAACATGTTAATTCACTCATTGTACACGGCAGACTAATTATTTTGTTCGTATCATATGAAATGATGCATTACAAGCGGAGGAGCAAAGATAGAATATTATATCGGTAGATGCTCAGAATTTAGTAAAATAAGATAAATTACGATATAAAATAAGTAATGGTCAGAAAAAAATGAAACGGGTAACTAAGGTCAAATTCCCTTAATAAGCACTCAACTCAGAGATCCAAATTAATAGTTAAAATAAGATAACAGATAAATGATGAAATTTTGAAGAATTATACTGTAGAAAGCTGATAAACCAGTAATTAGTTTCTACGATCACTTATAAGCTAATCTTAATTAAATATTCCTAATCTTTAAATCGAACTAGTTTCAGATTTTGGTTCGTGCAATATTATTTTTCTACCATTAATTAATGTTTTGTTCCAAACCAAACGTAAAAATTTTCCCACCACGCACTCATTCATAATATCAATAGATTCCCTAAAAATCTCTTCGTTCTGTTACGATTACATATCGCTATGCATCTACATTCATCATAGTTCATTTTGTTCAAAGACTCAATGAACGTCGAGTAAGATCAGACCAAGTAACATGAACATATTTACATGCAGTTCTGGGTTCTCCTCTTCGTGCTCTTATTGGTCGCATGGTTTGACCAACATACATTAAGTAAAAGCCTTTACTTGAGATTTCATACATTCCTGCTGAACCCTCGTAAATCAAAAGAATCAAGAATGATGGATGCCATCAGTAAATTTTATCAAAATTTAAGTTACGTAAAATCTGATAAAGCAAAGGAAGATCGTAGGGTCATGGTATAACCAGACACCAAGCAAAGCAAGTAAGTAAAGTCAATAGCATTCCAATACAATCTAAGAACCGTTATAAGATAGTTCCTTATACTGAGCATCAGATTATCTAACCAAAAATAAAAACTTCACCTAGTATGAATATAAGGAATATGTAAAATCCCAGGCGAAGTCCGTAGACTCATATAAGTTGGCGAAACCAAGCGCTCAATCAAGGCAAGAGACGATCATAGAAGCACTTGTTACCTTTAGCTGTTATATTATATAAATTAATCTAGGGCTCATAGTATAATGATTGCTTAATTAACTCTTTTCCTTATATTGTCCATCCCCTTGTTAAGTAATTTAAAAAATTTCCCAGACTGACTATCACTTATTTCATTCTATATCTTAATAAAGCTTTTTATTTTACTCCATTTTTAGCATTTACAGCGGCATCATATTTTGTCTTTGCTCCTTTCTGCCCATCTCTTGAGATCGCCCTTTTATTACGTCATTTCGAATGTTAGGAATAAAGCAATTCGTCTGACGCGTGAAAAGCGTAAATTAACATCTAATGACCCTTTTCACTTAGATGGATGTACATATGCATTAATTAAATTTAATTGAATACTTATAGCCTTATACACAGACACATACTCATGGTGACGTGTACTAGCCTAATGAAATGACAACAGCTGTTTGAAAAAAAACCGGTCAAAAGTAAAAATAATGATTTAAGTGAACTATTACACTGATGTGGTTCATCTGTAATCGTTTTTTTCACGTAGCCTGGCATAATGTTATTAAAGGTGTATTTGATTTATTGGGCGCCCCAACATAAAACGTGAGGACATTTTCAATTATGTCATTTTACATGGCAAGTATAAAACAAATAGTCTAAAGCATGTAAAATGTAAATTAGAATCCAGACACTCAAATTTGAATTAATTTGTTGTGTACATTAATTATGGACGTACACACATAAACAACACGCACCTATCTAGCGAAACTTCAGTTAGCTAATATGAGACTAACCAATCAAATGTATAAACGCAATAAATAATGGAAATATCACACTTATATATAGTTTGTTGCGGAGAGCTAATATATATGCAATTGTGGATGGATGAGGGATACCTAAATATTACTAAAAAACCGTGTAGTTGCACCACAGATGAGGCAATTTAAATTGCAAGTATCGTTAAAAATTGATCAAATTACATTAACATAAAAAAGCAATACGAGGATTTGAAGAAACACAAAAATGCGAGTCGATAAATAATTCAGCAAATAGATATGACAGAAACGCGATACCTCTTGATAGAGTACGAAAAAATTAAAATTTCAATTCCTGCGATTTTCACTGTATCAGTTCTTAAACGAGATCACGCCTCGCAGTTAACTCTGTCATCTTAATGAAATGAGTTAAGACACGTATTTAATAAGTGAGTTTGCCTTAACTCGCTAAGAACTACGCACAGGCTGGAAAATGAAATGATGATGCCAGAAAAGATCAACATTCTGAAAACACCATCATTTATTTACATTTATGTAAATGTAAACAAATACGGATAGTACAGGACAACATTGATATTGCGTTAAATTAATACCATTACATAACTAAACCTATCTATTTTACAGATTGACATAATTATATTTGATATCCGTTTTCCATGCTGATAAGATATTCCAAATTTAGTAAGTATTTGATATGTAATAAAATTAATTATCTAACCTTATAGAGCACGGACCCTGACCAAGAACCATAGTGCACACATGGACACATCTTGGTAGACAGAATGGTCATATGCTACTCATTGCCATAATTACCGATGGCAAATTGCATAACACTTTCGTGAAAAGCTCGCTCATAGATACAGGCCATTTGATCAAGAAATAGTATGTTCTCATTAACCAAGCCAGATCAATATAAGACAAGGATTCTACAAAAGATTTCATAACCCGCTAAATATATGACAAGTAAAAGTTATCTTTAAAACCACGAATTATAAGGTGAATAGGATTTATCTAGACCTTCCGAGTAGCCCATTAATTTAAGTAAAAATACCACTACTTATACTACTACTATTATTACTACACAGCGTTACATCAGCACAAAACATTGGTGCTTAACTGGAGCAAAATCATGAAATTCATAGGTATGTGTGGGTTGTAAACGAGCACTAGGTCGCCCATTCCTAGTGATTTTATTCCTCATTAATTACCACATCCTATACATATCAGATGAAATTGGCTGAAAAATTCTACAATCTTTTAAATATAGGCAATATAAAACGACATCGCCTATGGTTACTTGCAACAAAGTTGCATTTTAGAAATTTAACATGTAATGTGTTTACGGGATCTGGGCATAATATTTATCATCAAAATTGACCTAGCGTCGAATTAATACCATTAAATAACTGAACATATCTAATTTACAGATCGACATAACTATATGTAATATCCGTTTTCCATGCTGATAAGATATTCCAAATTTAATAAGTATGTGATATGTAATAAAATTAATTATCTAACCTTATTATTTTGCCGCATGTTGACTATAATATGACAGGTATTCAATAAATGAGCTTGCCTTAACTCGCTTAGAGCTATGCACAGGTGGGAAAATGAAATTGTGATTTAATAAAGATAAATATTCTGAAAAACGATCATTTGTTTACATTTATGTAAACGTAAACAAATACGGACAATAAGTGATTTGTTTTCATTCAATTTAAGCCTCGATATTTGTGTTCAAAGACCTTATAATATTTACATTATTTGTTTACTAAACACCCTATCTACGAATACCGAAGCAGCCATCATCCCTCCCTCTCTCTCTCTCACACACACATACACATACTTCCGTACACTTTTACTCGTAAAGATACCGTCTGTATCAAGTAGTTGCAAATGCCTGTTTTGATTACTAAGATATTTTTTAATTTTAAAATGTTCCGCCTGGTTGACATGACCAATGTAAATATATGGAAAACTTTTTGGCATCATTAACGGTGATTTGTTGGAAGCAAATTATGTTCCAGAAAAGGTTTGGGCTACAGAACCATAAAATCAGGCCTACCTACATGAATACTGAACAATAAGTAAACCAATTAAAGTAAAGATCAGGAGTTGGAAGCTTCAGACATTTTACCACCATCATCATACATAGCACTGCATTGTAATATGTTCATGCTTCATTAAATCAACAATTAATTGGAAATGGAAAGTAAGCTATGGCTCGCGCTTAAGTTAAAATAAATATATTATCAAAGAAGCGATTAATCAAGCCTGGTTTTAATTACATACAATAGCAAAATAGAAAAACCAAGCTATATAGACCTCCATGCAAAGGTCAAGCTAGAGCACACAAAATAAAACGCAAAGCGACGTTAGCAATACAGCTTCCGTGCGGAGTGACGATGTAGCCCAATCATTATGGATACACATTAAGAATTTTAAGTATAAGCAAATGATACAAAAAATAAAACGCGAATAAAATGTATTTGTGCACAAAAGATTTCAAAATTAAACTGTTGAAAAGAAGAATAGCCAAAATAACTATCCAGAAAGCAGGAATTTTGAAAAAAGTAAAGCTGGAAAACCACTACACAACGTTACACCAGCACACTAAACTGATGCTTTACTGCCGCAAAACCATGAAATTCAAAGTTATTTGTGGGCTGTAAATGAACATTATTTCGCACATTCCTAGTTAATTTATTCTTCATAAATCACCAGAATCTTTATATCAGATGGAACTGGCTGATTGGCCCCACAGTCTTTCTATAATGGCGGTTTAAAACGACATTACCAATGTTTACTTGCAAAAAGTAGGAAAGACAGAAATACGAATGTGCATCTGACTCAGTTGATCGCAATGTTCCACTCGATGTGCTGCTGAAAAGTGGTGTTTTCATCATATTTGTAAATATTATACGTGTTCTCCACACAAAAGCTTCTGGTCACGTTGAAATCTGCAATTAATTAACACAACTTTACTACCAGTGGTAGTGTTTATTAAGGCTACCCACCTTCCCCGTTTATGTTTAATTTTGTAATAGATGCTGTTATGATCAACACTTTTCTATATGTTCAGGATGCTAGTGTCGAAGTTCTCCCGGGAAGTAGATTAGTCGATCTTATCATGCAGAGTATATAATATTTTTAGTCTTACATCTAGATTCTACTCAGGCCACCTTCAATAAATGAGTAGTCGTTCTGTCTTTTGGTACGAAATTCGCACTTACTACTACTTTTACTACACAGCGTTGCACGATCAAAAACATGACATTCAAAATTAAGTGTGGGCTGTAAGCGAATACTAGGTCACCCATTCCTACATGAATTTATACTTCATTAATTATCAGATACCGTTTATACGATGTAATTGGATGACTAGCTCCACAATCTTTCAACGGTGGCGATATAAAACTACATCCCCTATGTTTATTTACAACAATGTTTCATTTTAGAAATGGAACACGTAAGGTGTTATTTAATGGATATGGGAATACTATCTATCAACATTAACTTAGTGTCAAATTAATATCATTATATAACTGAGAACTTCAACTCCAGCGTCCTGAATGTGTGAGAGAGTGTTGTTCATAATAGCATCGATTACAAAATTAAACAAAAATGGGGAAAATGGACAACCTTTACGCCCACTGCTAGTGTTAGTAGCGTTCGTGACCTAACGTGACCGAAGTATTTGTGTAGAGAGCTCGTATAATATTAACAAATTTAGTGGGCACACCGCTTTTCGACAAGATATGGAATAAAACATTGCGATCCACCGAATCAAATGCACCCTTGAAGTCTAGAAAGACGACTATTCATTAATTATCAGATATCGTATATACGATGTAATTGGATGACTAGCTCCACAATCTTTCAACTGTGACGATATAAAACTACATCGCCTATGTTTATTTACAACAATGTTTCATTTTAGAAATGGAACACGTAAGGTGTTATTTAATGGATATGGGAATACTATCTATGAACATTGACTTAGTGTCAAATTAATATCATTATATAACTGAAAATATCTAGTTTACATATTACTTACTTTACTTTACTGCGGCTGACTCCTTTTAGAGGATAAGCCGGCTCCATTTCATGGAGTTTCTTGGGAATTTGGTACAAGTGGTGTCCCCTCACCACTCGGCTTTTTGATCGAGGACGCACCTCTAGCCTTTGCACATCCAAGCGCAGTCTGCAAGGCAGCAGTAAGTTGTATGGTTGCCGGTGGCTGTTGAGAGCTCATTCGCCCCTTTTGTGGCGGGGAACACACGCCGAGTCATGGTGCCGTCGTCGGGCTCATGTGGTATTTTATAGGAGATCCGATTGCCGGTCGTAAATCCACCACGCCCTGGTGACACCACCGCCATAGCCCCGTTAGCCCATGTACGATCGGCCATCGAAGCATGGTTGACACCGTCGTACCACGTTGAGGAGGGGATGGTCTTTACGACGGAGTTTACATATTGGCACTTTAGGTTAATCGTGGGGCTTTATCGAAAGGAACCTAGTTCGCCGTATTGCCAGCTATGACACTGCTATTGTAAAATCTTTTATGTTATTGACACAGATGCCGATCTCAGGTTCGCGGACATTGAGAATGAGGCCGAACACACTATACATAGATAGTATCATTACATAAATGCGTACTTAAACGGAAATCTAGATATATTGCACTGTAGGTTCCAGAAAGACCTGACATTAATAAAGACTTAAACAGACATCTCCGGTGGACTCTGCTGCTAAATTACCTCAGATTATTGCTTATTCAAGTGGCTTTGGATAAGTGACGATACAGTGAGTGACAACTAACACGAGTAACAGTATCCAACCCTAAGATTGATGCCATAATTCTTCTGTGGTCTTAGCTATCCAAAATAGTTTTGATGACCTGGCGATTAAGATGTATACGTGGTCTTCCAAAACAGTGTCAAAACTAACGAATTAGACCTTCAAATCAAGGTTTAATCGTGAATGTACATCTAAAAGAGGCTAAATATTATGAGGGATTCTTAATTTTGTTCCTGAGTAATGCTTCCTGACGCTCAGCTGGAAATGACTTAAAACAAACCAAACGAATACATCAGTTTCCAGGGCTTTCCAGAGGCCTGGAGTTATAGTTAGTCGAATCAGAAAACAGGAACGACAGCATATTCGATTTGTTGCTCAGTCAAATAGACAGACGATTTCATTTTGGTTAAATAATTTGTTAAAGACAGCCGGAGCACGGCTAAAACGTCTAAAAATATCGACAAAAGCACATCCGCCTGGAGTTGCCAAAGATCCAAATTAGACAAATACGTCAATAACAGATAGCATAATCTTAGGCTCTGTATCAAATCCGGACGTAACGACCGTTTTTACAGTACTAAGCTTCCGATCGTTCCAGATGGACACTACATAAGAGTCATTAATAGCTCACTGGAGCTTTCTCTTTTATTCCATCAGAAACAAACCGTCATCTTATTCCAAATGAGAAAACCGGCCATTATCAGCATTTACTGCTTCGGTGTGCGTTACGATGACATAGGCAGACATCATAGACAACATAATTAAATAGGACAGAAGCACAGGCACTCCATCGTTAAACGTAAGAACCAATCGCAAAATGTCCAGAAAGACACTTACTAATGTGAATTAAACTCACTGAATCATTCTAACAGGTTTTAACTAGTCAATCTATTTCAGCCGGGAGGCCATCATTGAGCATACCTCGCCACATCAGCTTGTACCATACAGAATCGAAAGTAGCTAAGTAGTCTAAACAAACAATGATGGTGGACGGCCAAAACCGGTGGATAAATTGAAATTTGGAGGAGTGCAGGAGTTTGTCTTACGCATGTAGTATCTTGTCAAAGCCGTCAGGGTTAGTGTAGTCCGTTTCACGTGCTTTTCAATAATCCTACTGAACAGAATGACAGCAACCACCTCTGATTCGGCACAGAGCACACTGAAATCACTGAGTAGCGGTGTCATCAGATTTACGAATGAGCACGAATATGGAACTTTGCCATTCAAATGGGACAGGTTTCTCATTTCAAATAGCGAGAATAAGTTCAAGCAGGTCCGTCTTGGTCATTCTTCTTATAATGAAAAATTCAGAAAAAATGACATTGATATGGCGAATTTTCGGTTCCTAATTCGATTAAAAGCATCAGCCATTTCGTCAAAAGTAGAACATTCAAGTTCATCCGGTAACAAGATCAGAGGCTTACTTAATCGCTGACCACACCATTTGCAGTATGTGGCAAACTGTGGAGAATTTGGAAGTGCCTGACAAACTGAGCATCAGACACTGATAACATCCGTACACCCTTGGCAAAACACTCATTGTTTATACTTCGGATCTGGGTATACAATATAAATAGTTCGTCACGCTTTGGTGCTGCCTTTATCAATAATGTTTCAATTGATAAGGTAACTGAATAGGAGCTCAGACTACTTGGATCATCTGCACTAACAATGTACGAACTACAAAAGACCAAAATGTTTGCCTGTGATACCAACTCTTTCAATGTTCAATGCTTCGTTCCATACACTGGTTAAATGCTTAGTCCACATACTTGAACCAGTGCTTAAATTAATCGGTTACTGAGTTATTTTCGTTCGTTAGTAGCTCTCAAGATATGAATGTTAAAATAGAATGTTGTTTGCTGATATGACAGTTTTACAAATGGTCTAATTGAAGAAGCCAATGTTGTTATTTGCGAGGCAATACACCAAAACAGTCCTCCTCGGTCCCAGGTTATACCTTATGCAAACTTATTTTATATACGAAAGATGTACAATTTCAATTTAATGGAAACATTCATAAAAAATATTGATGACGAGGTACCTACCCAGTGTTAACAACAATTTTACTAGACCATTTTGAGAACAAACTATTAAAAAGATATAATTAAACGTTCACACTATATGGGTTGTGTTGATAATGTCATGATTATTAAAATTAGATCACAGTCACAAGCATTACTCCAATGTTTAAACAAAGCTTCAAAAATATCAGTTTCAAGTCAGGGCATGAGGAAGGCGACTGTCTACCATTTCTGAATAGGATATTAAGGAATGAGGTTATTATTAAATTAAAATTATCAATTCATCATAAACTAACTGCATCTGCACTTTAGCAGTTTCGTGTCATTTCAACAAAAATTGTCAACAGTTTTCGGCCGTTTAACGAGTATTGATAGACAACTTAGTCCGCTTTTAGAAAACGGCAAACTAAATCAAATAACGATTTAATAACAATCCGAGGCAAATGATTGAACGCATTGTTAAAAGTCAAAACCATGTGAAACAGATGTTTATGAAAAGAAAAGAAGGCAATAGATTAAACCTGCAATATAAGAGGGACGCTGCTTCCCACACAGAAGATACTAATGTAGAAGCTTTAATGCAACTAAACTATGTCAACATTAAAGAAAAACAGACGTTAATGTCGCCCTAAAATCGTATTTATCAATATACATGCGTAAGTCGTCGATCAGCCAGACGTTCACTAACCAGAAAAGCATAACAATGCAATTTAAACGCTTGTGTCAAATCAAATTGTGAATACACGTTTTCAATAATGAAACATTATAACTCTGAGCGAGTGCTCACCAGATATTTCCTTTACAATAGCAAATGCAATAACATGAATGAGTTAACAATGAAGCACTGTATTAAAAAAAGGCTAGTGCGATTTATGCTAGCAGAATAAGCGTGCTCGAGCAGTCAGCTAGAACTGAAGTTGATGCATGTTAATAATGTGACTCTATTTGATGCTCTCTCTGCTTTTGTAATTTTGCTGTTTTACCTTCCGTATAAAATGAGTAAGTTCATGTGAAGATATTTTATTACAAAATCAGAAGAAACACGGTTCTTGTTTATGATAGTTTCTGTTTATCTTCGCACATGAAAATGGCTCTTTTTTAGAGTAAGATATTTACACCGACAAAAATAGTGATCGCTGCATTCCGAAAGAATTCAAACAAATTTCCTTGAAGGATATTCATGCTCTAAAATCAGACAGTACATCTTATAATTAATAAATTACGACTTTCATAATAAAAGGTAAAACGTAATTATGAAAATAACAATGTAATTTATGCCATTTATATCAACATTTATTACACAGATTAAGCTTGTGGAGACTTTTCCATTTCTTTGTTTACATTAAAAGTTTTAACATAATTGAAAATATCAGTAGGTTCGGCCAACGCTCCGTTACCATATTCTCCACAAGCTAAGCGTTTACAAATAGGAGGAATTTGGTGCCAACACAGCTTTTTCAAACGCGAAATATGCTCGGAAGTAAAAGGATGATCCCACATATTAGTGTTCATTGCGGGAGCGAAGAACACAGGCTTTCTTAAATCTTCAGAATTCCACCAACAAGCCCGAAGAATACAAGTAACCAGATTATCTGCTAATCCGTTTGCACACTTCGCCAGAGTATTTGCGCTTAACGGAGCAACGAGAATTATATCAGCCCAGTTTCTCAATTCAATGTGTAAAACCGTATCCCCTAATTTATTCCATAACCTATATTCATCCTGATCCGTAAAACATTCAACAGATATATCCGAGATATTTACAAAATGAAGTGCAGATGATGTTATGGCGATTCGAACATTGAAACCATCGTTTATAAATAAATTAACAAGTTCACCTAGTTTAATAGCAGCCACACTTGCCGTAACACATAACAATAAATTCATTATATATCTTATACATAAATTTAAGAATCGGCACTACAAAGAAATACATATACCTCCATTCGTCACTTAAAAATGTATCATAGCAGAATATACTCGTCAAACAAATGAATATATAAATATTTAATTCTTATAACACGATATCAGCGCATTGATGTTTAGGAAAATAAATATTTTATCTGTAGACTAAAACATTTGTATGAGAGGAACAATAATTTATTTAATTAATATATGGACGATAAATAAAATATAAAAAATTTGAAAACAATAATATGAACTTTAAGGACTTAAAATAGTTGTAACGACACAAATCATTCGCCGACATATTGCGTAAATTAAATTCAAATTTATTTACGTTGCACCAATGAGAAAAAAGCAAATTGCCGTTTAACCACGTCTAACCACGTTTAACCAATAGTATGCAAGTACACATATTGCATGCTATTTAAGCACGGTAATTTACCATGCAAGTCAGTTGTGGCATTTGCCTTCTACCTGCTTCACGCGTGTGCGTTCTGTCGGTTGTAAATACGTGTGCGCTCTGTCGGCTGTCAGTATCTACTCATCTTGTTGCGGGATACCGGAGAGACGAGCCAATTGAGTGCAGGACCTGCAGGACACCATCCACAACACGATTACAGCTCAACCACGGGAGCAACAAATCAACCAGAGTCCACCCAAGGCTCTAGGACATCTTCAACGCATAATACTTAAGGCGAACGCATTACCCGGCCCTCTTAAGGGCCCCCATATCAGTAACTAATCTCTATTCAGAGCACCTTAACCGAGTTTGTAACGTCGTACGGCATTTTACTTGAAGCCGGGGCGTTTACAAAATTGGCGACCACGCCAGGATATTGATTATTTATCTGATTTTTTTTTGGGTATAAATAAATTGACTTTCTTCTTCATTTGTTTGGGATAAATCGACTAACATTTGCGTTTTCTTTACCCTGATCCTTTTTTTTTCTGGGAATTTTTGTTGGGTATATATTCGTGAATTTGTGGTGTTCGTCTTCCCTAAAGGAAAATTTCAAATTTTGGAAGCAGTGTGTTATTCTTGCTGTTGAAAATAATAATTCATTGGCACTAAAGGCCAACGGGGCCTCTGTTTGTCTTCCCTACAGGACAATTTCAATTTTTGGAAGGAGTGACGCTGTTCTGTGTTGAAATAATAATACATTGCCATCAAAGGCCATCGAGGCCTCTGTTCGTTTTTTCCTTTTGTACTGGACAATATCAAGCAACAGTGAAAGCTGTATGTGGGACAATTTCAATTTTTGGAAGGAGTGACGCTGTTCTGTGTTGAAATAATAATACATTGTCATCAAAGGCCATCGGGGCCTCTGTTCTTTTTTTCCTTTTGTACTGGACAATATCAAGCAACAGTGGAAGCTGTTTGTGGGTAAGCGTTTCGTTATATATTCATACATTTATATATACATTTTCATATTGCTTATAAATTTATGCTTTTAAGATCCCGTAAGATTGTTAAAATGTCAGGTCCAATTTTAGATATTGATGTTCCTATTTGGGATGGAGATAGTGAGTTATTTTTATGCGCGTAGACTCCGCTTTCTCCCCGTTTCCTGATTATGACAGTCATCAAAAACTGTCAAAGGTTTTTACTAAACTACCTTCTGAATTGCAGCGACGGATTTATCCTAAGCTTGAGGCCATTAGGAAGCTACCTAATCACATTTTGGGCCTACAAAACGAGGTAGAATCCTTGCTTGGACCCACGGAAACTGAGCAGATAATAAACAAATATGCGCAGTTAGATATGCCAAATCTTGGCCCCTTAGAAATACTGAGGGAATTACGGAAACGTTGGTATAAAACCAACATTTCTGACCATGAGGCTAAAGTTGTTTTTATTAACAATCTTCCCAAACATTAAAACTCTTTGCCAGACAGCTCCCCAACACTCTCTCTATAGATGACTTATCTGAGAGATGTGAGTTAGAATATAGGGTTTTGGAACCCAAAGTGAATCCATCATCCTTTTCTTCAACCCCGCAAGATGATAGAATCTCCTCCTTAGAGAGAACAGTGGCGAAAATGGCCAAAGTTCTAGAAGGATTGGCCATTACCAAATCGGAGATAAATCATGTGAATGCTCGACCAAAATTCGTTTCTAAGTCAAATTATAATGGTAGGCGGCGATCGAGATCTCCGCAATCATTTAATAAATATGCCCCAAAGAACTGGTGTTATAACCACCAGAAGTTTTTCATGCTTGCCAAGTTTGTCTTTGTCGTTCCGAAGAATTTCCGAATGAGTGTCAATTTCCACAGCTGACGGAGAGGCAACAGACCGCAGGCACAAGGGTGCATCAGTATCGGGAAACGTCTGGCGCAGGAAGTAGAAGACCGTACTTTCTGCATATCAACGGCGCTACAGGGAAGAAGCCAACTACAATCCGACATCCCTGTCGACTCTTTTCGTCCACGCCGAATTTTCACATAGAGAACCAAACAGACAATGCCGGTCGCAATCACCAGCGTACTTGTTTGCATGACCCGACCAAACAGCCAAACGAACTTCTGCACCTTCTTGATTTCAAAACTGGCGAAGAGTACATCGTAGACACAGGTGCGGAAGTCTCAGTTCTCAAAGGTGATTCAATGGCCGAGATGTCGCTAGGCGTTCTTCACGCAACAGCTACAGGCGAGCCCATACCAACTTATGGCTGCCAATACCGCACACTCAACATAGGTCTACGACGTGAATTTTCCCACAACTTCATCATTGCCAAGGTCTCACATAATATAATAGGCCTTGATTTCCTTCTAAAATTTCGGCTCATTGTTGATCTTGCCAATCAAAAGATCATCGACCCCTCCACCGGACTTGAACAAAGCTTTTGGATACTTGCCTCCGAGCGTTTGGAGTTACAGGTCATTCAACCAACCCCAGTGCATCATTCAGCAGAGATATCAGCAGCTCTTTGAAAATACAAATCGCTTTTCGATCTTAACAAATCCGATCTGCGAGTCTCCAACACGATGCAACATATCGTCACAGAAGGACAACTTATTGCACTCAAGAAGCGACCACTGGCTCCTGCTAAGCTGAAAGCTGCCCAAGAAGAATTCTTAAGGCTTTTGGAAGAGGGAATCATCAGACCATCAAAAAGTTCATGGGCGTCACCACTGCACTTAGTCTTAAAATCAAACGGATCGTACAGAGCCTGTGGAGACTACCGTAAGCTAAATTCAGTGACAAAATCTGATGCATATCCTATTCCAAATATCAACACATTACTTGAAAAACTCAACGGCAGTAATTTCTTCTCAGTGATTGACCTCAGACAAGCGTACCATCACATACCGGTAGCACCAGAGGATATCGAGAAAACTGCAGTCATCACTCCATTTGGCCTTTTCGAATATCTTTACATGCCTTTTGGACTTAAGTTTGCCACTCAGACATTTCAAAGATTCATGGACAACATACTTTGCGACGACTCTGCGTATTGTGTCTCATATCTTGATGACATTATGGTATTCAGTCCAGATCTAGAATCTCATGCGAAACATCTACGAAATGTCCTCTCACGCTTATCCAACCACGGACTCAAGATCAACTGTGACAAGAGGCAGATTGCAACTTCATCCGTCGACTTCTTAGTGCATTGTATCTCGGCCCAAAGTATTCAACCGTTGCCGTCAAAGACGAATTCAATCAAGAATATCAAGTCACCAAGGACTTTGAGCGATTTGCAGAAAATCCTGGGAGTACTAAACTATTATCGCAAGTTCATTCCAGGCCTTTCAAAACAACTTTATCCTTTGTGCAGGCACCTGCGGAACCGAAAAAGACTTAGCAAGAATTCCATCATTGCTTGGTCATCCGAAGACGAGATTACTTCGACTTGCCATCAACTCGTTAGCAAATGCCACAATGCTAACGCATCCAGATTTCGAAAAGCCATTTCTACTCACGACAGATGCTTCTGAATTCGCTATTGGAGCCACTTTGGAATAAGAGATCGACGGAGTTCGGAAGCCTATCAGTTTCTACTCGCGTACTCTCCAACCAGTAGAAACGAAGTACGACACTTTCGGCCGAGAACGTCTCGCCATCCGCGACGCAGTGCGCCATTTTATCATCATCATTGGCAGTAGCAGATTTGTTGTTTTCACAGATCATGCACCACTAGTTAGCGCACTTCGAAACGCAACTTCATCTATCGCCAAGTACCCTGCCAGAGTGGAAAGACAGCTTTCTCGTCTAAGCGAATGGCAATTTGACGTCTTTCACGTCAAGGGCAAACAGAACTTTATTGCAGATGCCCT